>CM045452.1:3912556-4087556 GCA_024666655.1 Dascyllus trimaculatus | reverse complement strand
CAAACAATGATCGCAGGAATTGTATTGATTTAATTCCCACATTAAAGGCTGTAAATACACAGAAGTGAACCAAATGGGTATTCATTTGCAACTGAAAAATGTGCTTGGAAAAATTAGTCTGAGAATAATTTCTCTGGGACAAGCAGCCTGAAGTATGTTGATCTGAGCCTTGTTAGGACACAGGTTTAAAAAACACTTCATTGTTTAGTTTGATCTGAAACATTAATATCTGTTTGAATCATTTGCTCAAATATGAAAGTTGACTTCGGCATTGTTAAACTGGTTTTTAATCCAGTTCAAGAACCAGTAAACTGGTGCTAGATCTCAGGGAAAACAGTTCTAATGCAGCTTCCCTGGTCGAACAAACAACTGAACCTATCGCTGCTTTGTCGAGGGAATTAAGAGGGTAGGGATGTAATCTTCTTTTTGGGGGGGAGATTTTTGAAGCTTTATTGATAGACAGTGTGAAAGGGGGTGGAAAGGAGAGAGACATGCAGCTAAGGGTCATGAGCCGGACTCGAACTCACGACCGCTGCTAGCAACCTGCGCCCACATGGTAACACCTTAACCCAGTGAGCTATACAGCAGCCCGGGATGTGATCTTCTTAGGCCAGAGCGAGAAAAACAGTGACATCCATGAAAAACGGCAACAAAAGATTTGCCACAAAGTTGAGACAGATCAGTCTATATAGGTTAAAGAAATGCATCTTTGAGTAAATAACTCTTAAATCTGTTTATTTTTTCAGTTGCCTTTAAAAGCTTTGTTCAACCTGCGAGAGAACAGAAATCAGCCAGCATTGGAAGGATTTCAGGGTAAATATGTAAAACACCTTGGCAATTCACTCTGATTATCAGGAACCAGTATAAACACCTTTGTAACGTTCTCAGAAATCATCAGAAATCACTGATTATTTAATGGTCTTTGCTCGTGTGATGGGAATCTGAATATCCAGCCGCCTTGAATTGTATCTGATCACAGCGATCAGACTTCCACGGAAACTTGCACAGGAAAGAAAACCTGCCATTTTCTCCCTCCTCCCCCACACACTTTCTCTCCACGAGCGCAAGTCCGGTGTGTTTGTTCAGACAGAGCGGAGTGTCCTGACAGTGTGGTGCGACCAGCTCATGTGTGTGTGTGAGATCGCAGTTTAACTCGGTCACATCGGACCACTAATTGCCAAGCAGGAGACTAAAGAGCCCAGTATTGTCTGCTGAGACAAGACATGACATCATTCAGCGTCACTTCTGGGAAAACCACCGTCCTGAACTCTGTGTTTTGTGAAACCAGTTTTCCATCAGTGATGAGACTCTGGTAACCTGCCAGCTAGAAACAGCAAATGTATTCTTTATTTATTTATTTACATTTATTTCAAACTGGCCTGTGTAAATAATATTGCATATTTTGTTAAGTTATTAGTGTTCAGTTGTAATGACTGAGTCCTTACCCGGCTGTCCAGTTATAATGATTTGTTGCAATCTGTTGCGGAGCTACGATAGCTTTAAAACAATTGACAGCATAATTAAAACAATTATAGGTAAATGGGAACTTGTTGATAACATTAAGACATTCTGCAATACTCCTGTTTTGTTGAGCCATGCTAATGTCATTTGACACAACTTGGATTTTATTTTGTGCTCCATTTCACATGCCCACCGCAAACACCTGCGCGGACAACCAGGCGGTGTCGTCTTGGTATTTTAATGGGATTCATCTTAATCTCTCAGTCAAAACAAACTCCTCAGCGCGACTTGAATTCCAATCAGAGGCATCACACCAGGTGTCAAGGTGATGCGTTAATGTGCGCTTGTTTTTTTGAAAGAGCAGACGCCTCGGTAGTGTGAGAGTGAATTCAGGTCAGAGAGTTTCTTGGTATTCGTTCTTCTTCTTCCAGCCTCCACCCACTGAGACAGGTGAGCACCCCAGAGGCTACGGAGGAGGCGGGTATAGGAGACGGGGGGGGGTTACCCAAATGTTTACACATGGTGCGAGTCCTCCTAATCCTCCTCTAAAGCCTCAGGCAACTTACCCACGACCTTCCGGGACACTTGGGAGATGCATGCTTGACAACTTGGCTAACAATCCCACCAAGGATTGCTCCACATGGTTCACCTGAATGTGAGGGGCTACATCAGCCTTTGATTGAAAGCGACAAGACGCAGCGAGGCCTCCCCTAACCTCATGTCACCCAGTGGGATTCCCTAACAGAATCGGACAAACAGCAGTCTCTCATTTAAAAGCCTGAAAAAATGGCGACCATCTCACGCGTAAACGCCAAGACTTTCGGACCTTTAACCTCCCCCTCCCCCCGCTTCACTCCCCCACCACAACAACTGCAGTCAGATAAGCCGGGGACATGCAGCCAGGACAGTGAAGACACAAAGGAGCTACTGACAAAACTTATGGAAATAACCTGATCTAATTATGGTGCTTTGTCATAAGTCACAAATGCTACTAAGTTGATGGAGGGCCAAGAATCCAACAGGTAGTAAATCCAGAAAATCTCATAATCAGCACCTTCTGACAGACAATGGTGATCAGTGTGTGAAGAGTTTCTAAGGAAAAGAGCAGTGATTTAGAACGATTTGGCAGGTTACATATGAAAAGTTCTAACAAGTATCTAATATGCAGGCTACATTGAGCAAATACCCATCACAGTCTCCCAGAGCTGAGGGTGATGTCTTCATATTTCCTCTTCCATCCAACCAACAGTGAAAAAAAACCCTGTCGTTCTTCTGATTAATCAGTCCCATGAAAAGATCAAATGAACTGGTCCTAACAAGTAGCTGATGTACCCAAAGCCTGATACTTCTACGCGCCCCAGGTATTTTCTAAAAACTACTAGAAACATCAGTGATCCACCCACTGTTGCACTAGCTGATGTGTTTCCTCATTACCTCAAACATGGGCACTGCTCTATCCCTCACTTCCACTACAGCAGCAAATATGTGCTAATCCATAGCTGAAAACACCCCCAAACAAATGCATTGCTCACTCTTTTTGATTCATAATTGCTAAAAAAAAAACCCAAAACAAACAAAAAAACAACAGTGTCCAGGTGCTTTAGTAAATTATTTGGCTGCTACTTGTGACCAGTTTTTCTAGATTTACATCTTTACTATATGAACCAACAGAAAGTCACAGAGGAGGAGATTACTGCAGGATGGACTGACACATCCTTGGCTTTAACCCGCTGAACAAAGAAACCAGCTGGTAGGTTTGAAAGTCATGTGTATCTATAATAAAAGAAAAAAAAACACCAAATTTGCGCCATTTATCAGAGCCAGAGAGTTTCAAAATGGATTGTCAGACTTCCATCATCTTTGCATGGGAACAATCTGTGATTTGCGGCTCCATCGGAAAAATGAACCAAGTCTAAGCCTACAATTTAGAAAAATAATCAAAATTCCTTCATTGCCTCTTTAAAAATGTTTGCCAAAATAAACTATCTGTGAATACTGACTCAGCTACCAGAAACAGTTGGGACCAAAATTCTACTTCTCGGCTGAACTGCAGGCTGTGTGTACACAGAGCAGATAGGAGACAAGTACATAAATTACTGCCATGTTTTTCCAGTGTTAGTAACACCTGTGAACACTTGAAAGAATGTCGGACATGTTGACTCCAGGTTTTACTCAACTTTTGCATACTAATATGAGAGAGATTAAGAGACAAGAAATTCAATGATTAATGACATTGTACTGTACAAAGTATACGTTTTACTTATCTCTACTTCTAGCCATGGTTGTGCTGTTTTCATAGAGGTGCAAGACTTTGTATTACAGTCAAAAATGAGGCCACAATGAAGAAAAATGAGACCAGAAACTGCTTGGTGTTCAGAGGGTTCATCTTTATATGGGGTTTGCTGACAATAAGAAGATATAGAACATCACCAACTAGATCCTTCAGTTGTTGTAGTCATTATTGGTGTTTTATTTTCTTCAGCACATGAAGCATTCCAGTAAATGCATAACAGAAAAGAAGGTGTGCCATTCATGCAACTGTGGCTTCGTTTTTGGTTGTGTTTTTTTTTCTTCTAGTCTGAGTTTGTTACGAAGAAGAAGCCTGGGTTTGTTGTACTCAAACTGTCAATCAGAACGCTTTGATTCCAATCTGATCCTTTGCCACTGAGCTCTCAAGAGGCTGACCTACTTTACGTCAAATTGCTGATGCATCTCTTGCATTCATCTGCTCTTGTGTTCACGCACGCTCTACTCTTTGCTGTTTTCGAGCTCTCTGCTCCACTTTTTCCCGTTTGAGCACCTCCACCCGACGTGTTGCTTTTATTATCTGGACAGGTATGGACAAGCCGTTTGTTGTTTTGAAACGTGATCAGGTAAAAGTGGGACACACCTAGCAGGCTGACCATCCAGATACAATTCCTCTTTAGCCAGGATTTAGAGCTATAAACTTTTTAAAAGCAAACTCTGAAAACCAAACTCTAATCAGGATTAAGGTGACGATTTAAAAGAGAGCTCTTTGAACTGAAGGCAGGGGATGCTGCTGTTGAATTTGCTCTAGTATTCACCTGTTTTTTTCTTGTTTTTTTTTTCAGAAGAGCAAAGAGACATACAAAACAATTTTTCTGTGAAGAAACAATGCCAAAGCCAGAAACGTATCTTGCATGAGTATAATGTGAAACACACACTGCAATATACTGGCCGAGTCACAATGGGAAATAACCTGAGGGCTACAGTGCTAGACAGGTGTGCAGCAACACAGTCAGTGCAGCGCTCGGCACACATCGCCTCTGGGCTCAAATTTCAAATTCAGCCTGTTTTAACCTTCAAGTACGAGCCAGATATTCCCTGACATGCAGATTAACTCCTAAATGACAGAGCCTCAAAGCGCACTGCTGCCTCAACAGTGAAACTTCAGGCTGCCAAGGGGTCAAAGTCATCTCAGAAAGTATATTATACCAACAAATCAAAGCCACGGCTTTACTGTATTATTATTATCTGAATGCACAAGCTTTTAACTCTGTAGGTGGTCTGGTTTATAGTCCAGGTTTCAAGACAAGTTCACGTCCAACTTGAGAGGCGCCCTACCCCCAGATGAGACCCCCTGACACACAGAGACACTTTTCCACATTCCCTGGATGACTCGGCATGCTCATTCCTCTGAAATTGACCGCTTAGCTGAGGCAGGAGACAAACAAAGAAACTCAACGACACACGTGCGGGAGCAAAGGCTGCTATTATGGGCTGTTAAAGCTGCTGCTATTTAGGCCACAAGCCAAGAGTGCAGGAAAGTGACCAAGTCTGTTCAAAATATCAGTGTCACTCATGCTTAAATGGCAGGTTGCGTTCACGTGATGATGCCTAATGATTTCAGCCTAGATCTGAAAAAAACAGGTCAGTGCACAAAACACAACAGCCATGATCAGGGCAGCAGCAGAACATGCTGCGTGCATGTGAATGTAAAACCCATAAAACCCAGAGGGAGCGTTTGCTAGCTGGGCAAGGTGAGGGAGGTAAGAGGCGGGATGAGGGTGAGGTGTGGCCTCTTGGATCTCTTATTTTCTGCGCCTTATAGGCACACACACGCACGCAAACACACACACACACGTACACACACATGCTCAGACAGCCACTGTCTGAGTGGCAGGTGATGGGGCAGGTGCTCTCCAGACACACAGTTGTGGGGGAAGGAGGAAGTGGGAAGAAGGAGTGCTACTGTGGTTGTAAATCTGAGGGTGATATGAGCAGGCATGTAGGGTGAAATCAGATCTACTTTTGAGTGCTTGCAGGCTAGAAATTCTGTCAGAGCTAAAAGAAATCAGTCATCCCAAATCTCCAATGGTAAGACTTCTCAAAAAATGCTACACATCTGCCGTCACACAGGGGATCTCCAGCCTGTCGTAAAATGCAGTAAAACAGTTCAAGGTCCGGATTTAGACTTTGTGCTGGTACAACCAACGTGCAGATGGTGCGTTCGAGACAGACATACTGTAGTAAATCAGGTAATCCAAAAACACCCGCTGCTATCTAATTGTGCTCCAGTCAAAATATGTACCTCCAGACCATCCATACACACACAGCAGCAGCAGCAGTCAACTCACATGACAATACACTGAGTCATCAGGACGGCAGACAGAAAGGCAGCCATCACCTCAGCTGATAATGTCTGAAAGATGTTGGGAACAAGTCTGGAGGGTGTTAATCTGCTTTGGATTGAGGCCACGCTCCCCGTGGAAGAGAACAGCTCCCACAGTATTATAAATCATAACCTGGCTGCTGAATGTGATCGCTGTGTTGTTGTTTGTCCCCAATGAAGCAGCGTCAGTTTGACCAGCTGGATCCTCCACATCAGTGAACGAACACTCATATATGTATATGAGGACATTAACTAATGACATGCATTCACGTGTTTAGAAGCAGACATGCACACAGAGTCACATATGTTGCTGACAACCTGAGGCTCTTTTTTGCCTGAAGCCACTGGCAGAGAAGGAGTTTGAGTCTTATGCTAAAATATTCCACAGAGGAGAGGTGAGCAGAATGAGGGAGCCTGGGCGCCAAGTTTCAGCCATGTACAGTTTTTAACAACCCCTCATCCAACATATTCCAGACAAGCACTTACCTGCCCCGCTCTGCAACGACTCATTGTTGCACTGTAACCATCACATTTAAGGCTCACCTCACTCACTCTGCACTTCCTACAGCTGCTGGAAACACTATGGATGCAAGCAAAAACCTTCCAGCAAACTAAAGAATAGAACAGCTGATAATGTCCCTGGCAGGATGTGTGCATCTATCTGAGCTGGATATGTGTCTCTTTGCAGCCTTTGCCTTGCAAAAAAGTTAAAACAGTATTAAAACCGTCAGTTTCACATTTAGATTTAACAGTACCTGTGCCTACATTCAAAATCTTTGTCTAAATGGCTGCTTCTGTTGATTACTGATGACCCGTTTCATTTTGACAATTATATAGACACTGTTGTTTTCAGAACATATATGCTGTCAGATAAATGCAGTGCACCTGACAAGCTGCACAGCACTACTTTCCTCAAGTGTACTACACAAAGCACAGGCTGCACTCTCAGGCAAACAGCACAGCTCAGCTTTCATTCCCAGCAGCAAAAGTCTCCTATAAGCAGGTACAGGGTTAAAGCTGGAATGTGAATGGAGATTTCATTGCTTCATTTGTTATTTGAGAGTTATTGTTCCTGTTTGTTTAGTACTGTACCTCAGTGGCGTTAGCAGCCTAGTGTGGGTGCTGGATGGCAGCCAGCAGCAGTGTGTGAATCCAGGCCATCCCAGGGTCAGACTGAGCCACTCTGCTATCCATTGCTGCCTTGTGTTCCTCCCGGCTTCTCGCCTCCCTTTTCCTCTCGCAGTTTTTTTTAACACACAGACTTTTCAGAACTGCAGTCTTCTGCTTGGTTCCTCTCCTTCTTCTTCTTTTGCTCCTCAGAAAAACAAAAGCAGGTTGAAAAAAGAGCCACCACTTGCTGCTCTCAGAGTTACTTACAATGCAGATCCCCTCTCTAAGCTCCTCTGCTCTCTCTTCCCTCTCGCTTCTTTTCCCTCCCTCCCTCCCTCTCTCTCTCTCTCTCTCTGCTACTGTTGGGGAAGTGCTCTCTTATTTTCTCTTTTTCTCCTCCCCTTCTCTTGCCCTTCCTCTAACTCTAATAGTTATTTAGTGTCTCATTTCAGCACCTGCTTTGAGACAGGAGGGATAGACAGGCAAGGAAGGAATATTGTTGCTTGTTGCTCCTCCACAGGAGTGTGTACAAGTAAACATGTGCATGTGTGTGTGTAACGTGAAGGTAGTAGGTTCTGCTTTATCAGTAAAGGTGCATTTATTGTGTGTGTTTGTTTGCCGTGTGCTATTTGAGTGTGTGATTTCCACATCTTCATTCAAAACAAACACACACAATCCCTGCATACATAAGCGAGCATTTGCATGTCAGCCTTTGTGTATGTATGCATTTGCGACCGTGTGCGTGCGGCCCCATTGTTAGAAGTGCCTCTGGCTGTGTGTGTGTGCACACTTTCATGCAGCTTTCACCAAATGTCAGACTGTGAGATGGTGACAGAAAGAAGCTGCTGAGGCATGCTTGAACTCTCTCATCTCTTTCAGTGTTCCCCGCTTGCTGCTGTATCAACTGTGTTCACTAATCAAACATGAAAAGAATGGTAGTGGGTGGTGGAGGCGGGGAGCTGGGTTACCTCGGGACACCAGTTTACTCAGCAGTCTTGGACGTCTAATTGTCCCCGTTTTTGTTGGGGAAAACAGGTCGCTATAGGCTCCTAAGTTGCACTTTTGTGTCATTATTCTGAGGTAAAAAAAACACTCAGGTTAAAATAGGACTACTGATGATAAAAATAATTGTGTTAAGATAAAATGAAGGATGTACAATAGAATTAAGATTTCAAATTAGTCAGATAGGCAGAGGAAAGCTTTGTGTTAATGTTTGTGTGTGGGTTTGACTCATCCTCAACGGTGCATTGATTCATATTTTTATATTAATGGTATGAAATGGGGTCAGGTTGGTATTGGTTTTTGTCTTTTCCTGCTCAGGTGAATCCCCTTGCCATGCCAGGCTGTCTTGCTGGCTACACCATTACCTCGTGGCTTATTTGGGGCTTTCTTCTGCAGTTCATGCATGCAAGCGTCTCCCTCCTCACACAAGGAGTCAGTGAATGAGCCAGCCGGTCGGTGTCCACAGAGCATACCTGTGCTCGCTGACATGTACTAACTCACTCTTCCTGCAGGCCATGGCAGAGGAACGCACAGCAATCATAACAATCCAAAGATGAATGTGGCCAAGACAGACGGAGGGAGGGAGGGAGGGAGGAAGAGAGCGTGTATCAAAAAAATAGGGACGAAAGGGATGAAATAAGGGAGACAGGGGGAGGAGCGAGTGAGGGGGGGGGAAAGGGTGAAGAAAGGGTGAGTTGGAAGAGGAGGATAACAGGAGATGAGATAAAATAAAAGTCAGGAGTTGCCCAAGGCCACAGCTATTGGTGGAGTTGGTGAGGGGAGGGGGAGGAGGAGGAGGAGGAGGAGGGGGGAGGAAGAGAGAAATCATTAACGAACACCTGTCTGTTTCTGAATCCTAATAAATCAGCTTCTTCTTTGCTCGTCTTTGCTGCTTGGACAAGGTTACTTTCTCGGAGGGGGGTGAGATGGCGAGGGGAACGTGGAGGAAGTAGACGGAGCAGAAAGATTTATGCTGAAGTTCACCTCTAACTCCACGGTGAGTACGAGATCTGCCAGCTGAGACAGAGATTTTTCACCACCCCACGCTGATGTGGCATTGTTGCATTCATCAAACTAGATTTATTTCAGTCTAAAAGGTCTAAAATGCAAAACAGCTCACACATAAAATATGACCTACGCTGAGGTACTGTCTCACTCTTGTTTACAGTATTATACATTAGCTACTCTCCAAAATCGTACATATGAACACTGACCACTGCAGTAGAAAAGACTAGCATGCTTAGCGCTGATAGACAGTAAACATGTCCACTATACGGATGTGCACTGTATGTACAGATACATTGCAGACACGGTCGTACATGTTTGCAGATGTTTTTGAAAACAGATCATCCACGTGATAATACTGTCGGCTCACAATCACAGCGTTTTAAAAATTAACAGGAAAAGCAAAAAAAATACTGTTGGCACTTTGTTATCTTACAGTATCAGTTATGGGAGAAAGAAGGTCTACCTTGACCTTAAGTCAGCGATAACCACAAGGAGCTGCAATGCAAAACAACCACAGTGTAAAATCATGCAGGGGAACTGCACTGATTTTACAAATAAACATTTTCTTTCCAGCACAATCAGTTGTTGGACGTCTTCTGTGGCTCTGGAGGAGCTCGGTGTAAGAATCGCTGTTATCTCAGCTTCATTGCAACGTTGAACAGAAACCTTGTGTTACAAGAAGCCCCATACAGTCCTTTCCATTGATCTGATGTGATCTGAAAGTGTCGGCTTCATGTTGAGAAAGCACTTTTCCACAAAAAGTCACGACACAATCATAGTAGGTTGGACATGGTAGCATTTCAGCGCAAGTCTGAACTGCATGCAGTCGTATCAGCAGAAGGGCATGTACAAGACGCCCACATACTGACTGTCCAGTGTCATGCGTATGGCAAATATCAGGGGTGTACCTTGGCTTTCCTTGTAGCTGTTGTGGTGATGTCTGAGTGAAGGATCATGAAAGTACAAGTGTCTGAATGACATCGCTGGGCGGCTGTGGCTCAAGTGGTAGAGCGGGTTATCCACTGATCACAAGGTTGGCGGTTCGATCCCCTCCACATGCCGAAGTGTCCTTGGGCAAGACACTGAACTCGAAGTTGCTCCCAATGGTAGATTAGTGCCTTGCATGGCAGCTCTGTCGCCATTGGTGTGTCAATGTGTGTGTGAATGCGAAACACACTATAAAGTGCTTTGGATACCACTAAGGTAGGATAAAGCGCTATATAAGTGCAGACCATTTACCATCACTGAAGGCACCAATGTTACGTATCCCATGTCTGAAAAGGGCCCCACTGAAGTGGAATCACATGTTCACCTCTGGGAGCCTCCAAAATAACTCACAATAACTTTATGAAAAGTATGGCATAATAGAAAATGTCATTAAATCTTAACATGTGACAAAAAATAACGTGATTCACACTAATGACATCAATTTCTGGGTCTTGGGTTCACTCTTGGGCCAACCTGAGGCTGGCTGTGATGAAGACTACTGCAGATCTGTGTGAAATTCTGACTGGACCTTACAGAACCTGGAAACAGACAGCATTAACACGCTGCACCTTCAGCTAGCCAATATACATGCAAACTTTCTGACACAGATGTGGTTTGCTTACTGTTTTTTAATATATTCTCCCTTTCTCCAATAAGGTCATATCAGATTCTGGTAATCCTGAAATACCCGAGCAAAGCAAGACAGAAGCCTAATAATGTTGGTGAAATGTATTCTCCATGATGAAGAAGGTGCGTAAACTGAGGCGAGCTTAGACTCCAGTACACACCTGCTGATCAGAATTTCTGAACAGCAGCATATGCATTAACAAAACGACACGCAATGCCAGTTCAAAAACGGTATTCCACTTAAGGAAAAAGTTCACTCGTGCTATCCCAGATGCAAAAGAGCGTCTTTTATTCCTCCAGTGCTCCCCCCCACCGCTCCTTTTCCACGGTGGACTCCTAACTCATGTTTCCAAAGGACGCGTCGCTTGCTTCAGGGGAGGCAGCAGTTGGGTTTGGACATGGAAGGAATGGGGAAGGAGAGCAGAGAGGCAGGAGAGAGAGTTAGTTCTGTCAGACCGACTGCTGTACGAGGTATGAAGAACAAAAAAAACAGCTGACACAGAGAATCTTTGCAGCAACATGCTACTGAAGCAAGCTGTAATCTATATATTCATGAGGCACAAAGTGGTTATCAAATGACACCATCAAATAAAAACATGATTTCAATTAATGAATTTTTGAAACCATTTTGAGAAATATGCTTGTGTTCCTCTGAGAATGAGACTATAAGAGGAAAGTCAGTCTCATGTCTGTGTTAAGTCTTAAAGATACGAGTCCAACAGTAGAAACTCAAGGCTACAAATGTCAGCACGCCTTTTATTACTGAGGTACAAATCTTTTATTTTCCTCCTCAGCATGGAGTCACTGGTGTTCTCACATTTCTGGAGAGATGTTCTGTCATTCTTTATTTATATTTTTACTGAGCTGCTCTTTGCTGGAGCGGTCCTGTTGCTCTGCACTTCACTTCAAATATCCCAGAGGTGCTCTGTTGGATTTAAGTTAGGCAACATGCTTGTTCAGGTCTCAGCTTTTACTTTTCCCTTCTTTAGATTTTTCCAATGTGCTTTAAATGATCATCATACTGAAATAATTCTCTACTGCAACGCTTCTACAGATTGGGAGTCATCTTGTCAACTGGTATGTTGGTTTTTTCACACATCCATGGTGCCATCTATAAATGTCTTCTCTCAACACCTTTTACATTCATGCAGTGGAACAATGCGTCTCTCCAAACTGCAAAACAATGCTCAGGAACAACTTTGTCCAAGGCCTCCAAATTCCCCAGATCAAAATCCGATTGAGCGCCTGTAGGATGCAACAATTTCAATCCATGGTGGATTCACCATGGAGCCCACAGGACCCAAAGGATCTGCTGGCAATGTGCCGGTGCCAGACTTCACAGGACTTCCCCCGAGGTCCTGGAGAGTCAGAGCTATTCTGGCAGGGGAACCCACACAAAATCTGTCGGGTGGTTTTATTGTCGTGGCGGATCTATGTATACTGACCCATGTCCATATTTATGCTGAACACAGAGGTCATAATTTGTAAGAACAGACCTTCCAGGATGCAGCTTTATCAAACGTCTCATCTGATTCTTGGCAAGAGACAAAACAGGCATATTTCCCACAATGTTGAACTAAACAACCTCCAACCTTAAGTAAAGTGTGGTTTTAGTGGAGCTCTATGGGATTCATATCTCTTGATAATCGACCGCCAGGCACAACATGTCAGGGCCTTGTTGTCACAGTGAGAGCATCAGGTTTGACAGCTCTACTATTATTACCAGTAAGTTAAATACCCACTGGTCAGTAACGTTGAGCAAAGGGCTGGGTGATACCTCAGTATGATCAACTTGAGTTTTATTCTATTGCTGTCTAAATCAAGGCTTTACAAGCAGCTACAGCATCTGCCACTAGAAATCTGGAGCTCCTAATCACATCTCTCACAATAAATCATTTCTGTCACTGTATGCAGTTTTTGGGGCCGCTGAGTTTTGTAGGCACACACTGTGGCAGAAGATGAAAACAGGTGTTACTGTATTGTAGTTCTGTCTGTACTTCAGGCTTTAACCCTCTGAACCCGAAGTCTCAGTTTCTGAAGATGATTTGCTTCTGTCACATTTTTAGTGGGTTCGTTTTTCCGTGCACTATAAAGTCATGCATCTGTATGGAAACACAGAAATGGCTAGAAATAGAGAGAACCCTAAAATGACTTATGTAGAGTATTACACCGTTACACATATATGTGTGCATAGATTTATATCCATAACAGTATCAGCTCTGAGTAATCCCAGCCTGCAGTTAAGCTGACAAGGCCCTGAATATTGGTTATATGAATGCTGGTCACATCTAAGTCTGTTTTCTACAGAGTCTGGTTTATGTAGAACTATGTATTTTTGCAATTTGTTTTAAATAAGACGTGTAGAAAAAGTGATTTTGATGAAATACTATGACTGAGCTTAGATCTGATTGGGTTTTCAGATGAAACGCTGCCTTACAAATGAGTAGTTCAAGGACTGTCGGAAAGTTAAAAATCTGATGATCCTTTCTGATGGTGTCATTTTAAGAGAACCTTTGCCTTTTAAACCCGCTAGCGGGTTTTGGGGTTCAGAGGGTTAAAATGAATCAACAGCATGTGTTTTTATTGCTTCTATGCTTACTGAAATCATGGCATCCTTCTTGAGAATGCCATTTACTTACTTGTGCTCTACTTACCTGTCCTTATCCAGCAACACTCACTACATGAGCGACATGACAACAGCATGGGTCAGAGCACAGGGACACACACACACACAGGTGAGGATGAATATACACTCTAAGGGGCTACGTTCTCCATTAGTTGTGGAGGTACAGTACGCAAAATATGAATCTTAACCTAAGTTGTATCTACATGGTTCTACTACTTACTGTTCTTGACTTCTCATTTTATTCCAGTGACCTCATTTCCATCAAGTTAAACATCAGGAGGAGTGTTGACAGAGGAAAGAGCAAACTATGCCAACAGACGTCAGCTCACGAGGTCTATGGATGTAATCAAAATCATCTGACACCAATATATTTGGCACTGATCCCACACAAATTACCTTTAATGATCATGTTGTGTGTGGTGTAGTGAGTTAATGGCAACTATTGGAGCCGCAGGTGCAGAATCTCTGAGGAGGGGGTGGCTGAGCTTTTAAAAGCTTTGTGGAATTTATTTATGGGAATCAACAGTGTCAGTGACAGGTTTAGCACCGTACGACCTGTGAGCACTTCTGGTGAATTGTTACATGGTTCACTTCAGTGGACCCACTGATTCTTATAGGGCAGGTGTCATGAAGCTGACATGAAAGTACATTAATATGTTATTAGAAACTGCAAATAAAAACGACACAGCTTGTTGAAAGATGCACTTCTGTTGAGTTGTCCCAATCTTTCAAGATTCTCCTCACTATTATACACACATTCTTATCAAATCGGTCCTCTGTGAGTTTTATAACTCTGCCACTTCCTGATGTCCTTGATTTTGGAACCCTTGCAATCAGATTTTGCTCTTGTGTTAAATAAGTAGTGCGTCAGATTTCCTGGCTTCTAGTGGTGAGGTTGCAGATTTCAACTAACTGAATACTCTTCCCTTTCCAAATGTGTGGGAGAGCCTCAAGATGCTGCCACTTCACCATGGTTTCCTCTATATCCAGTGTTTGGTTTGTCCTTTCTGGGCTACTGTAGAAACATGGCGGGCTCCATGGAGGAAGCTTCACTCCTTATGTAGATATGAGGGGCTCAATCTAAGCTAATAAAAACCCAATTCGTAGTTACTGGAAATTAAACACTAAAATGCAACAGATCAACCTAAATCTTACACACGGATCCTTTAAACATCCAATTAATAAAGTGTCAGACATTTTGAATGGGTGTACGTTGAACGGGATTATGTTTGTGTGTGTGTCCCATGTTCTTACTGACCTGGGCTGGAGGTGCCTGGAGTGGCAGGGTTGGCCCCTCGGCCTCGACTCACCAACAGGGCCTCCTGGTTTTCAGCCAGAGCTTGCTTCGCCAGGTAACGCTCCCTCTTGATCTTCAGCTCCAGGGACTCAGGGACGTCGGGTACGATCCAGTCTATGGCTCGCAGTACAAAGAACACGACGTGCTGGAGGATGAGGCGGTGGGGTGGGCGTATGACAACAGATTTGGAAGTGAGAATCTGATTTTGAGCATGCACTGAACTTAATATGAAAATGTGAGAAAAACAACAGCATTTCTTAGTTTTCACACAACATATACTGCCACTGAAATATGTGTCCTCTATGCTCCCTCCTTGGTCAGGTTAAATGCGGTAAAACATCAGCAGAAACAAACACTAGACAGAAAGAGCAGGTGGAAGGGTGAGAAATTAAGGGACACAGAGCAAAAACAGATGCAACATTATAAAAGTAAACTTTAAAAACTAAACAATGCTCTGGAGGAGGGCTAAATGACCAGTAGTTAAAATATGCATGTGGTAGCAGAGGTACAACTGCTAATAGAGGTGGCGGTGAAAGATAAAAACAAATGAAATGTGGACACTGAAATATATAGAGAACTATACAGACAAAGGAGCCCCCTCCATACCTCAAACGCAATGATAAAACCAAGTCTGACAGCAAGGAGTTCCCAGTAGAACAGTGTGTACCTTCCATTGTTGTCTCTGAAAGATTTATATCTAAAACAAAAACATACCATTGCATTAGTGCATTAGTGAAGGAGGTATGCAGCAGTAACAGCACATGAGAGCAAACTGAACAGTATTTCAAACATAAGTAACACCACCCTCTATTGGTCAAGTCTATAATCTGAAGTGAGCTAAATGAAACCTTGACGTTTTGAAACTTTGCTGAAAGTGACACCAAATTGAACATATTTGAGAATCTGAATATAAAACTCTAATCAAAAAGCATATGTCCCAGGATCTAATTACTGTTACACGCATTCACCAGTTAGAAGAAGCATACCTGCACATGGGGTACTCAGTGTAATTCAGTGGGGCATAAGCCAAGGTGAAGTTGACGTATCCATTGAGATCATTATCAAACTTGTACTGGTAGAGCAGACGAGGTAAGAAATCTGACGTGAAAGCTATCAGGAAGGCCTGAGGAAGGACAAGAGATGGTGTTATAGAAGGTAAATATTTTCCTATGCGATCATGTCACTGTCAGGAGTTACTGACATTAGCGATGACAGACAGGTGCGACAGGGCTTCCAGTATGTTGAACCAGACTCCGATGTTTTGAGCTCGCTCAGCCACCGGGCGCCGATATTCACACACAAACTTGTGGGCATCCAGACGGATCTCCACCCAGTTATTGAGGAGGGCAAAGAGTGGAGCGAGGGGGAACGCTGCCACGAAGATAGTGATGAACCCAAACTGGAGCACTGCAGCACATTGAGTTTAAGCAAAAAACATGTTTAAAACAGTTTAATCTATATTATTCATTTTTACATATGTTCATCAAACTGTATATCACTGACATCTGAACCGTTCTTTGAACTGCTTCCAAGGCAGCCACATCATGTGTTTTGGCCAGACTTGTGAATACTCACCCATCTCCAGGTATTCTTCAAACAGGCCCTCGCACTCCACCAGCTGGTAGTCTTCCTCCCAGCGCCGAGGCTCATGGGACGCCTTACTCCCAATAACTTTGGCCAAAGTTCTCTTCTGGCGCCAGGCCTTTACTTTACTATGAGGGCAGAGTAAAACCAACGTAAAATAAACATGACAACAGCCATGAAAATAGCAGTAATCCACAAGCTTTACACTCAACACAGGAAGTCAGTTAGTCTCCAACACTAGTGCTCTGGAGCTGCTGGAGATTCTGTTTGTTTATATTTTTTATTCTTTTTTGTCATTTTTTTACAGTCTGAATATAAACTCCAATTCACAGACATCATCTTACACGGAACACTTGTTTTCATTTTTATCAAGGCTACATCTATTTGAAGCTGTTGGCTCAGTTAAGGTCCCTCAGGCTCAAACTTCAGAGAGCAGCTGCAGATGTTTCTGTTGTGTTTTTGCAAATGGCATCGTAGCTCATTCTTGTTCTGCTGTTAGACAAATGTGGTGCATCTCACAACAGCTGTACATTAGAACTTAGTGATTTATATTCAAATACATTGCTTTCTTTCCTACAAGTGGTGTCCCAGTACAAAACAGCTATCAGTGGCTACCTTTAATACAGTCTGGGTGTGAGTCAGCTAACTCAGACACACAGTATTACAAGATTAAGAGATCCTTCCATGTTTGAATCTTTTATAAAAGACTTCAACTGCATTGGCGTTTTCTTCCTTCTCCCACCCAGACTGTGCCATATTGTCACACCCACACACACACACACACACACGTTGTGCCAGTGCTGCAGTGGTACAAGACTGAGATTTACTGCACCAAACCGCTGCACTCAAGGTGCAGCACTACCTGATGCAGCACTTTTAATTTCTTCTCTTCGATTCTATTTAACAGTTCTGATGTTGTTTTTTAAAAGGCTATTGAAGGTTTATGACCAATGTCTTTACAACTTCTTTTCTTTGTGACAACTTTAATTCCAAAAATGGTACTCTTGGCATTTGAGGTAAAGTCATACAGATTTGAAAAAGGTCAGAACCGCTGGTGCTGTTAAAGTCTGCAGGATTTAGTAGCATCTAGCAGGAAGGTGGCAACCAAGTAATTAGCCTTCACCCCACGATCCTCCAAGTCTGTAAGAGAACCAGCGGTGGCGAAAAACACAACATCTCTTCCTTAGAGCCAGTGTTTGGTTTGTCTGCTCTGGGCTAGTGTGGAAACATGGTGGCACAACAGGACAGACCCAGTGGAGAAATACCTGCTCCCTATGCACTGTAAGAATCAGGGGCTCAGCTAAAGAAAACAAAGCAATTTTTAGTTTTCATTTTACTCCAATGAAAAATGTAATCATGAAAATTACATTCTATTTCTGTCAATAGATGCCACTAAAACTTAGTAAAGCAAAGGAAGCACTTACATAAAGCAGGTATAACTGTCAAAAACCTGAATTAGGTCAGAGACTGACGACATAAAATGTACCATCTTAGATTAATCTGGCAAAAAAAGGCCATGGTTGTGTATCTGTTGACTGTGTGCTAACGTACGGTATAATGAACTCCTGAACGTTGTTGATGAGCTGCTTCCCCACCATTATGATGAAGAGCTGTTCAGCCAGTTCAATGAGGCAACCCCCGGGACCACACTGTAACATGGAGACATGCAGATACGACTCAGCTGGGCAACACTGTTACATGCTTGGATCAGTAAACAATAGAAGGTGTCTGTAATATTTAGTATTAAGCAAATGTACAAGAAGAGACTCACCTCCTAAGTGCTTCAGTAAAAGGCAAGTGGACCTCTCCAGTTGGCTTCTACTGAAGCACTTAGGATTACCAAGACCTGGATGACTGAGAATCTACAGAGACAAGGGACTCACGTCTTCATTTCTCATCCCAAACAGGGTTCCATAGTTTGTAGGGTAGCCCACAAACCTAGCCGCGCAGAGAAGAATAACACAGGTAAACACATTTGTTGTCACAGTATGTTCATCAGTTCATGATCATTTTAATGTGTGTGCTGTGACTGGCTCACGTCTCACCGTCCTTTAAAGAAAGCAACATAGAAGGGAGATGAGTAGAAGTTGACAAACTGGAAGATGAACACCTTGAAGATGAAAGCATTGTCATACTGGGTTTGTGTTCTGTGCATCTCTGCAACAGAGAAAACACAGACGCAGCATAAAATAAATTAAAGGTCCCATTTGGTGCCTGTTTTTAGCAAATTAAAGAAAGTTTTATCTGTCCCCAGAATGTAAAAAAATAATGTAAAGAGATCGTTCATTTTACCATGACTGCATAATTCATTGTTTTAGCCCTGTTTTAAACGGGCTGTTTCAGTGTCTGTAGCTTTAAATACAAGTGTGTCCTCTGTGATCTGTGATTGACAGCAAGGACCAAGACAGTTTACAGCAAGGCAGCTGACATAGCTCTTAAGTTGTCTACCATCACAACGGTTTCACAGAGCTCTGACCCACGGACATATAATAAAAGCCAATGGTACTGTTAGCCAACTAGCCGCACAACGTGTGAACACTAAGGATTTTCCTGTTATAGTGGGGGAATTGCCAGTTTTTGATAAAAGTCACCCTCTGATTCCTCAGTGTCTCAGATGCTGGGAGTGCAATAAGACTCTTGTGTTCACTCTTACAGCCAGCAGCAGAACATTTGGTGTGCTTTTCCCGTGAATGAGACATTTTAAAGTTAGCAAAACCAGCTCTAAAAAGTAAATAAAGCTGATGCACTGAGAGGCAGCGGCTCATCTACTTAGAAGCACTGGGCAGTGAGGGGTCGAGATTATCTACATTTTTAGCTGGATGACTATTGGTTCCTCGGTTTCTACATAGAAATTGGATACAATTCTGAGTCTTTTAAAGCTGAGAGGCACTGATGCACACTGGGACAGTATCTTAACCCAGATGCTGGTATCAAATTGAAGACCTTCATCTGCTCTTTGAGAAGTCTCAGCTTTTATTTAGAGGATATCAAGTGAGAAGCTGATATAAATATAAACCACAGAGATTTGAGGTGTTAGAGAGCAGAATCGATTCTTACCCCATTTAGTGAGCTGCTCAGCTAATGCAGTGTAGACACGCCCCATCAGCAGGATGAGACCCAGATTCACAATACTGCTGGAGATGTTGGCTATGGTCCCTGCCTGGGAAAGAAGTCACAAATGTATGATACTAACAGTTTACATTCGCTGTATTTAAAAAAAAAAAACAGCCCCCACAATAGGAACAAAAGCAGGAAATGTCAGTACACCTTTCGTTACTCAGATTCAAATCTTTAATTCTTCCGTGTTCTGTGTCCACCTTTACTTTTGATGAGAGGTGGACACAGAGCACCTTGACACAATCCTCCTTGACATAGACGATATCAGATTTAAGGAGAGATGTTCTGCTATTCTTCAGAAACTAGTGGTTGTGTTGCTCGGCTTACTCTTTAAAACACCCCAAAGGTGTTCTATTGGATTAAAGTCATGTAACATAGTTGTCCAGGTCACAGTTTTCACTTTTCCTTTCTTTCTGTATCCTCTTCTATCTTTGTGAACCCTCATGATCAGACTATTTAGATGCTCTGGCAATTGTCCTCCACATGGAGCCATTATGCAGACATGAAGGTAGACACAGACCACTGGTCCAAAACTGGGAAAGTTCTTCTGTTCACAGGTCATCTTACAACCATGTTCATGCAGGTGTATGCAATTTAGTGCTAGCAAACAGTGACTGCAAGTGTATTCACTTTTGTTCCATTGAGTTTCTGTTTGTGGCCTGTATTTTTAGTGTAGTCTTTCAAAATAATTTGTATTTGATTCTTCATAAGAGGGAACACTCTACTTGTCAACATAAAGCAATGCAGTTTTTGGGAGGTGATGCATTTTTTAAGCAAATCACAAAAAAAAAATAATAATAACACCTTGAGTAGCTGTGGTATACCTCTGTACGCAGCACAGGGCTCCCAGTATGGAACATCATCACGCTGATGATACCACGGCACATGACCACTGTCACCAGGAAGATCATCACGACACACAGCTGAGAGGAAATGCATGGAAATTGTGGGTAAACAAAGAATACATTTTAAGGATTTTATTTGATCAAAAATGCAAGTTGCACACCATTCACTATTACAATTTATGTAACACACTCAAAGGCAAGTGAAGTACAGTCATCATCATCATCTCATCACTCCCTATAACTTTCTGACTGCTCCAACCCCCGCCTTTCCTGACATCTCAACATAGCGTAATTTACATTTGCAGTACATTTATATTCCCTTCACTCATTCAGTTTCTGCCATATTCTGTTTCTGCAACCAAACAATTTATTTTTCAATGGAAATTCCTTATTAGCATCATACACCTAACAAAGCCATTAAAAAATGCAGCTGTAGCACATCTATGTACAGTACAGTCAGTACAGTGTATCTAACTGAACATAGAGGTGCTAAAGCTGCATTTTTAATTTTTCCACCACTGTCACTATTACAGAAAAAGGGTGTGTTAAAACTGATCCTCGGATCGCTGTCTATGAAGAAGTTAATCCTGGATACAGCATACAGTGTGTCTGAGATTATCAGTCCATATCTAGCCCTGTGGCCATGTGACCTGGATTCATTATTAGAAACAGGTTCAGTTACCACTGCAGAATGGCACGAAGGTGTGAACCCCACCTCGCCTTTTCTTCAGAATCACAAAAACAGAAGCTCAAGAGACACTGAGACTCTTAGCTGAAACTAAGTATGAAGAGATTCACTGTAAGAATTTGAAAAGGACGTCCAGGATAAGGGAACTGATCAGGATTTTGAATTAGAAAAACTAGTATTAAAATCAGGTCAAAATGCGTGGCCATAAGTCAAATTAATCACAGTACCAAGTTGCATTGACTGCATCTGACTGAAATAAAAGCTGCAATCAATATTTATTTAGCAATAAATATTGATAGTAACTTTATTCCTATAAGGTTACTAAAAAATGTATTTACATCTGACACTCAAAAACAGCAACTGTCTTCAGAGCATGTCTAAAGTGACTCACCATCATGATGATGACCATGGAGCCAGTGAACATGCGAGACAGCCTGGTCTTTTCGGGAAAGTAGGGCTCCTTGACCCCAGTCACTGGATTTTGCTCCATAGTTGGGGCCATGGCTGCAAACTCTGGCCGAGGACGCTCCTGGCAGGACACAGTGCTCAACATAAATGGACATACCTTTTACTGAGAGAAGTCCAGCTGCAGATTTCAGGTATGAGGACTCTAGATATGTGAACTAATGGGTGACCTTATTTCCTTGCAGTGTTGTCAGAAACTGAACTCTTTTGGGTTTAATAATAAATAATAATAAATAATTTGACACCTCTTCTTCATGGAAGTCCATGCAGTCCCAGTGATGGGCCAGAGTGGCCATCTTCCGCTTCCAGTACTCCAGAAAGGTTACAGCCCAGAAGGACATGAACACACTGAAGAACACTGTACCTGGGTGGTCAAATAAGTAGCCCAACTGCAACGCAGAAAGGTACACTGAGACATCAGCTCTAACGCTATTAGCATTGTGCTTATAAACTGAGTTGTTTACCAGCGAAAGCTCGTTACCTTAGCCATGGTGCAGATATCAGACATGTTCCAGGCCTGACATGTTTTACAGAGTGGACACATCAGATAAGTAGCTCCACTGCTACAGATTTCCTTACTGTTGACAGACACAGAGACACAGTTTAATTGCGACTAAGAAGACATTCTTTGAGGACTGCTTCCCAGGTCTTGAGAAAAACAGATGCTTGGCTCTAAAATCACATACAGTATACTCGTAGTTATTAGTGTGAGAGCAAAGGGATTACGTGATTTAACTGTAATGGATTTTGCATGCACATTAACCCAAGATATACTATTGCAAGGATTAGTTAAAAAAGAGCAGATGAAAGTTGTTGGAATCAGTCTCCC
This sequence comes from Dascyllus trimaculatus, assembly GCA_024666655.1. Classification (NCBI taxonomy): domain Eukaryota; kingdom Metazoa; phylum Chordata; class Actinopteri; family Pomacentridae; genus Dascyllus; species Dascyllus trimaculatus. The sequence goes on along the minus strand of CM045452.1, from coordinate 4,065,277 downwards.
AGGCCAGCTTGTTTCCAAGGAATAAAGTTACTCCAATTTTCAATATCGGAATTATCGACAAAATGACTGAAACCCTGACTACACATTGGACCTAGTACATAAATAGCACCCACGCTTCCTGAGAGACATTTATTTCTATTTTTGCAGTGGGGAGATAACTGTGCACTAATTGTCCATTAACAGATGAGACAGCTGCAGTTTGTTGTTGCCACAGACTGCTCTCCATCCACTCTCCTACCAATCAATGGCTTTAATCTACAGTGTGAACTAATGAGCTTGAATCTGAGACATTTGGTTCTTCCTTTCCTACGATATTGACATGTCTAACATTGCCTCTTTTACCTCCCCTCTGACAGTACAGTGGGATGATATTTATGTCAATAAAACCAATAGGATGCCACAGAAGTAGATTAGCAAACAAATAAAAAGGTAATTTTAGGGTATACACAGGGATACCTAATGTGAAAATGAAGCAAATCCACAATGCTGTATTGGTAGAGTAGAACACACGGTGTTGATAAATAATGTATAATGAACTTGGAACAGACATACCCTGTGTGGACTGTATAATTATGAGGCTTGTTTTTTTATGCAGAACAGACTGTGCTTTGGTATATTTGCATCTAAAATTGTGATTGCTGAATGTAATTTGCTAGATAGTGTGTAAGCAAGGTTTAATTTCCAGGCTATCCGGGAATCCCTTAAAGAAAAAGTCTTAATATGCTTATTTTCTTTCTTTCTGCGAGTCAGATGAGCAGATCGATACTAATCTCATGTCCAAGCGTTAAGTATAGAGCTGAGCTGTGGCTCTGGTGCCGGAAGCTAGAGATGGTCTGTAAGTGCAGGTTTTGGTGTGAGTCTCTAAACAGACATGATGGGATCAAGTGTGCACTGCAAGAACCTGACCCTCAAAAACATGCAAAAATGAAGTACAATGGGAGAAACGCCATTTAAAATAAGTAAAACTGTCTGATAGCAGAACAAGAAATTGTCACCTCTTTCACCTGTCTTACATAAATTTCACTTTTGGTAGAGTGGCAACCTCACTCTATAGGACAACACATATCTAAGAGGACCCTGCACACACAGGTCGACTGCTAAGAAATAGTTCTGTTTAGGTTTATTCTAAAGTAAGTGGATTCTCAGTCACTTCAGCAGAATCATCAATATCAGTACTGTCACAATAATGTACTAATCATTACAATTTTCTCAAGTGATAACAAGATGTACTTATAAGTTAACGTCTAGACATAACCTTGACTGAGTACAATCTAATGTCCTGCAGGACGTTACACTGTTCAGTTATAGCACATCAGCATGTTACAAAAGTTTTAAAATATGGTTTAGTCAAGATTTGACCAACATATTATGATGCCTGAGCTCAACAGAAAAGTCGCATGTGAGCAGCCATGTCTCAGATGTGTGTTGGTTCGTGTAAAGCTATGTATCTTCTCATTTTGAGCATTAAGCATGTATTTTGTGTGTAGTGTAGAGACTCACGCTGGTGTGTTGTTACCCATGGACATGACTCCAGACACAAAGATCAGGGTTCCAACCACTGCAGCCGGCAGCAGCCAGGCTGTGTAGAAACCTGCAGAGACATAAAGCTCCATTAGACTGCAGCCCTGTGCTGATGCAGGGGAGGATGTGCAATTATGCAGCTGCACTGATGATTAATGCTGGAATGTGGTATAGTTCATCCTGAGGATAATACTCTTATTGTCTCAAACCTGTTCTTGCATTTTCTGCTGATGAAGTTTAATGTATGCTACATTCTTTTTTTTTTGTTCAGACCTAATAGATTTTACTTCCCATGCCAAATACCTTCCTCTGCTGCTTATCTTAAAGAGAAATGTAAAATGCTCTGTGCACCAGGTGGATTTTTGCAGACGAATCTACCAGGCAGGGAGTTGGACCAGTGAAAGTTTCCTTGTAAAGTCTGAAGAGTTTATGTTCTTATACTGTTTTTTATTTATTCCTATTAATTTTGATCCACTGTGGCGTTTAATGTTAAAACTGTACAGGCTGCACTGTTACAGACACACAGACTAAAGCTTTCTGACACAGAAGAAGCTTAGTGGTTCTCAGCTTAGGGGTTGTCAGAGGACCCTACACACAGAGAGGGAAACCCTGCTAGTTAGGACAACTAGTACTTCCTCAGAGATCACTTTCTCCACACACTATTCTCCTCTAGCAGGTAGGATCAAAGACATAATCCTAAAATATGAGAATGTCCTCAGAAGAGACTAATATAAGTTCTGTGCCTCCTATGATCATATTTAAACGTTGTCACACCCTGAACAACAGACTGGTTCACTTAACACCATTAACCGGCTGCCCAATCAGCCTACAGGCTTTTTTTCACTGTGGTCATTGTGCACTAAGCTCTAAATCATCTGACACAAACTACTACACACATTCATGCACCATCAAAAAATACTGCACTAAACCCTTCATCAAGTGCAGTAGCACACATGCTTCATATGTGTTGAAATGTCTCTGTGGTCTGGTGTTTGTTGGACAAACAACAAGAGCTTCTGACTGCAATATTTACACAAAACATGGATCCTGCTACAGCCTGACATTATGTAGAGGCTAACCACTGCTCTGCAGCATTACTGAAGTGCTGGAACATAAAAAAAATCCTCCCTTCTCCCAGAGGTGGTGAGATCATAAACCTGCTGCTCTGCAGATAGGCACACTGGATCCATACTTAAAAAACAGGGCAGCCTTCTGGCATTAATGAAAAAATTAAGTTGTCATGTTTCCTCTAAGGCACAGGTGTCCAATCCTGGTCCTCGAGGGCCGCTATCCTGCATGTTTTAGAGGTTTCCCTCTTCCAACACACCTGATTCAAATGATCAGCTCATCATCAAGCTCTGCAGAAGCCTGATAACGACCCTGATTATTTGAATCAGGTGTGTCGGAAGAAGGAAACACCTAAAACATGCAGGATAGTGGCCCTCGAGGACTGGAGTTTGACACCCCTGCTCTAAGGTGTGAAATTTCACTGATATTTAAAGCTGTACTTTTGTATCTTTTTCCAAGAAACTTCAGGGAAGGTGTGTTTGTGACATGATGTTCACCCACTGACAGAATGAATTGTTTGGTTTTGTCACGGCTGCCATCTTTGACTTACAAGTGTGCTGTTAATTTTTACACTTTAATCTCTGTAACTGTAGGAGAGTTCTGTGTTCCTGTGTTTCTGACATGGTGTTGGGGCTGTGGCACTTGGACACTGACTATGGCAACTCCTGTCCTTGGATTTATTATCCAATAGATTTAAAACTCTGTCTAACCAGTTATTTAATGAAGGTTGTAGACCTGGTTAGGTGACTACATCTGTTTCTCTCATGTCTTTGTCCACAATAAAAGGCAATAAAAAGCTGTGAATTAAACACTTCGCTCCACCCCCCATTACTCACTTTGAGCATTTAACATTACCTCAAAGTATTTTTGGGGGGTTAAAATACATCACAACCAAAGGTCCATATCTAGGCCACACAGCAACAACAGAGCTATCTCCATCTGCTGGAGAAGACACTGAGATGGTACCGAAAGCATATGGATCTTGAGTTGCATGTTTTTGCTCAAACAAGAAAAAATTCTATTCGACCCTATTAACTTTCAAAAAGCTTCACTTGTGTTTTGCACTCAAAACTGGAAATGTATAAGGTGATTAAGAGGTTCTGGAACCCGGCAGAGATTGGAATTCTCTTCTGTATAGTGTCAATATGAACCAAATTATATCCACACAATAAAGTCAGTGTGTTGAATACCTAAATACGATTTTTTATTTACCCAGCCAGGCAAAGTAGAGCGCAATCTTCTCTCCAAAGTACTCCCTGATGTGGTCCAGTGGTTGATACTTGTACCATTTGCACCAGCGGGCCCAGTAGTGGTACAGAACCTGCCTCTGGTTCAGCTCATCAGGGCGAGTCTCATACTTTGGAAGCTGAAAAGGACCCTGTGGGAAAACAAACATGCTTCTGATTACAAAGGGGAAACGGCACAATTCAGGCTACAGGGCAGACAATAATATCTCACCTCATGCAGGGGGAAAGCTGCTGTGTAGGCCCCCTCATTCACCAGCCTGTCCACGCCAACCTCAGCCCTCTTCCTTCTGCCGTACACCGTCCTGGCAAGAATCTCATACACCTGAAGTAAAACACTCACTCCATGAGGTAACATAAACACTGAACACATCCAGTATAGGGTCATATTGTTACAGTTGTGTTACTTACAACACGGTGTCTCTGTGTATTAGTGAAGTATGTTTCATGGTCTCCACAGCCGAGGAATCTAAGGAAAATCATGAGTTTAGCAAAACACCCTGATACATACACACTGGAATTCAAGTGATCTGGTCCTCCTGTCTGCCAAAGTTAGCTCACCTGTTCATCTTCGACTTGCGGAAGGCACATGTGTAATAGTCCAGCGGCCTGTTTGGCACTGACTCCATCATTACGTTAGGTATGCATAGTCTACTCAGTACCCGAGCAGATGTGTTCAGGTCCAGATGAGGTTGTGCCTGGGAGCCAACATTTGATTATAGGTCATTACAAAAGTAATAATCCTGAAACTCCCGTTTAATTTGTTGACACCCACAGTTAGTGGTGGTAACATTAAGTACATTTCAAAGGTCCTAGAATTTCATTGCATCACCTTGTTTTAATAAAAATGACAAGCAACAACATCGCCTGACACACTAACACTAAACACATCAGCTTTAGTCTTCTGCTTTAAGGGCAGTATGTGTCTCTGTGTCTGCATTTGAACCCTGCTGAAATAGGCAGGTTCCACCAGTGACAATACCATAGAGTCACATTTGAGTCTTCCACGATCAGTGATGCTGACATTAAAAATGTGTTGACATTATTATCCTAAACCAATGCAGTGATCTAAAATGCTTCAGTTCATTGTAACAAATGTTCTCCTATATAAAGTACAATAAACCAAGGCTTCAAAAGTATGGAAGTGCTCGAGCACAATGCATGAGCACCTGACAAGAAAAGAAACAGGCTCTTCTGGAATACACACAAAAGACAAACCGAGCGCAAGTGTTGTCTAATCATTAGTCAACATTCATCCTTGTAGCTGCTAAATACTAAATAAATTAAATTGTCAGTTAGGTTTTCTGAGTAAAAAAAAACAAATAATGGTAAAATAGTTGATAGGTTAAACGATAGAAAAATAGTCCTTAGTGGCCTTAGCCATGCTAGTGGCTCTGCATGACTGTGCTTAGGAAAACCTGAGATCAATGCTGACGCTCCCACAATGACAGTTCTAACATGCTGATGATCAGCAGGTATTATGTTTAAAATGTTTACCATCCTAGTTATGTGTGTTAGCCTGCAAACATATAACTACTATGTTCAAAGACATTTAAAAGCTGAGGCTGACATTTGGTCAAAGTACTGGACAAATTAAAATTCTGAGCTGATCATGGAGCTAGAAAAGAAAAGTCTATGGATCACCAAAAAAATCACATGTGGATCGGATTCCATCCAATAGTGTTGCAATAAGTATCAAAAAATATCAACTTTATGGTGGTATCAGATTATAACCAAGGCAACACCCAAGTAATTTGTATACATTATGCTGTAACTATGGATATCTGTGCAAAATTGAATTTATTAAACAGCTGTTGAAATATTTCAGTTTACATTAAATACGTAGACCGACCGACCGACCAACAGAGAGACCAACTAGGACTGTCACACGCTAAATAGAAAAATCCAGCCTTAACTAGCACCAGAAACAGGGTTCCATGTTGTGAACATCTTAGGGGTTATAATTGTACATTAGAAGTATTCAGGTACAACCAGCTGTACTAACCTGTAATGGAGCTCTGAGGCAAAGTTCCTCAGCATAACACACCAACACATCCCAGGGGGCGCTGATTTTAAGGAAATGGATCGTTTTCTTTTCATTTGCTGTTTCTTCCTAAAGCCAAGAAAGGGGAGAAGCTTTTAATTATCAACTCATAAAAAACAGTGAGTAGAATCTTATTCATAACTATGTTGGATCTTGAGTCTGGGCTGCAGTACCTTTTCCATGAGCAGTCCAATGCTCTCCAGATTCTGAACAAACTTCTCCCTCCACTGTGCCAGCTGTGCTTTCCTCCGTTCAGACCTGCTGTTCTCCTCAGTAGGAGCAGCCTCCCCCTCTTCAGTGGTCACCTCGCTCTTCCCCTTTCCTCGTCGCTTCCTACGCGAGCGAACCTCCCACACCAGTACAAAGTCTAAACCCAAAATCATACATCACACAGGGCTGAAAGGTCAAATGAAGGATTTTGTCATCCACCAGTGAGCTCGTGACAACTGATACGATGCGGGTTGCTCAAGCTACCTACCAATTTTAGTTCTTCCATCTCTGAAGTAATTCCCCAGCTGAGAAACTGGTTGGTTGCTTCTTGTATTACAGTGAACGTAAATGGGATCATCGCCATCCATGTCATCATCAGCATTTGCTGCTGAAAGCTGAAAGCATCCGCACAGTTATCAAAATGTGTGAATTAAAAATAAGCTGCAGGCAAAAAATGCTTATTTCTCCTCCCTTTTCTGCATGTAAAGCTTTAGTTATGTACATGGACGGTTAACTGTCTATTGATGAGGCTTATCTATAAACACTTGTGCTGATACACAGCATCATAAAAGCCTCCACTTTGCAGTAATGAGTCCAGAAAGACGAGACAGAAAATAATTGCTGAGCTTTTTCCAGTACAGTAAAGTCATGTCTCTCCACAAGATACCACTCATCTCCTGCACCTCACTGCATATTGTACTCCTGTGGATACTAGATGAAGGATAAAACCCTCCTCCATTCATTGCCACATCTCTGAGGAGTCAGTGAGGTGTGAAGGGATGAGGCACAGTAGCACTGTAATTAATGGCTGCTGTGTGAAAGTGCAGTTATCGTCTATATTTATGTGATCTAAAAAGAGAACACACTACAGCATTGTAAGCAAAAAGCAAACTGCAGCTTACATATCGTGGTGGGATGAAGCCCCCGTTCTGCAGACTCCCATAGCTGTCTGTGCTTTGCACTTGAGCCCCAGTGTCCAGATCCAGGAGGACCTCTCTGTCTCCCCTGAGCAGCTCCGAGCCTTTCCTCAGCATCATGAAGATCCTGTAGTTGGACACATACATTATACTGAGCATTCACATGAAACCGTACTGCAGAAGAAATCTGTGCTCATCACTGAAGCAATTCACAGAGGACAACTACAGACATGCTGTTAAGAAAGAGAGCGAAAGAGGAAAAAAGATGATACCTTTGTTGTGCTGAAAATTAGGTTGCTGCTGCTGAAGTCAGGATTTTCAGCAGGCTGCGCTTCCCTTGTCTTCTCTCTTCCTCTTCTTTATCTCTACATCCGTCAAGCTCCTCCGCTCCACTGCAATAGCTGTGGAATACCGTAATGGATCTAGTATGCGGGCAGTAGCTTATACGGTGCTTTGCTGCATCTCAGCAGGGGAAATGTACATGGCACACTTCTACTTCATCAATAATTGAACAGCCAGGGGCAGAGGAGGAAAAAAACACTACCATTACAGCATTATGTAGGATATCACACATGGAATCTCCATTTTGATGCTAGTGTTTATTCATTCATCCAAGTTGTTTTAATTAATTCATTTAATTGGTTTTGAAAACCTCACACAATTAGCATAAAATATTTACAGCACCAGCAGAGAGGCTCCACCCCCACTCAGCTTCCTCACAGGCACAAGACCAAAGCTGTGTGCGCCTCAAAAACGCTGCTGGCTCACACTCAAGGATCCTCTAGTTTAACAGACTCCAAAAACATCAGCAGTATAGGTGACACTGTTTTTCTCCAACACCCCTCCTTCTTTTTAGCTGACAGCAATGCAGCAGTCAGTGCAGCGATTAATGTGGAAAGACTATGGATGAATTTCTGCGAAATAAAAGGCAAACTGAATCGGTTTCTTACATCATGATGTCATCAGGGCTCTCTTAGGACTGGGAGCATAGAGGTTAAAGACATGTGGGCAGGGAAGGTCTAATGAAAGCTATATTAAGGTGCACTATGGAAAATGTAGGATACAGTGTTTCGGGAGCTTTACCCAAGCTAGCAACAACAAATTCAGATCCATATAATCTGGTCTGATTTTGAGAATCTCATTAAAAGAATCAGTTGGCAGGTATGAAAGGCATGTCACCTTTTAAGAATTCCACTCATCAGAGCTACAAACTGTCAACTCAGACAGAATCGTCAGGTTTTCAACATTTAGAAAGTCCTTGAACTGTTGTAACGAAAAGACATCTCAGCTTCGACTGGTGAGATTTCACTGAATTCCCTTTATTCCACATGTTTCTACTATAAACTCACCTAAACTTTCGGTTGCATTGACATCAACTAGATTCTAAAAAAAATACTAAAAAACTATGCGCTCTTCTGTTCAACTGTGAAGCCATGACTGACTCAGCTGCAGTCACTTGACAAAAAAATGGACTTTTTGGCTGAACTGCAGGCTGTGTTTAGAGAGCAGAGGAGACAAGTATGGAAACAAATTAAAATATGGTGTGTATAGTCACTTTTTGCCCCATTATTGGTAATCTGTGGGCACTTGTGACACATATTGATTAATTTTTTTCTTTTTTGTGAACTAAATCCATCCATCCATTATCTATACACCGCTTAATCCTCTGTAAGGTTGCGGGGGAGCTGGAGTCTATCCCAGCCGACTTGGGCGAAAGCAAGGGATACCCTGGACAGCTCACCAGTCTATCTCAGGGCTACACATAGAGACAGACAACCAAGCACACTCTCATTCATTCACGGACAATTTAGAATCATCAGTTAACCTCAGCATGTTTTTGGACTGTGGGAGGAAGCTGGAGTACCCGGTGAAAACCCACACTGCACAGGGAGAACATGCAAACTCCAGACAGAAAGATCCCAGGCGTCCTAACCGGGACGCGAACCGGGGATCTTCTAGCTGTGAGGCAATGTTGCTAACCACCGTGCAACCCCGTGAATTAAATCATCAAACAAATTCAACTTTCATCTTATGTTTTTCTTTTAAAGGGTTCTGGCATTATAACCATGTTACACTGCACAGAAGACATCTTTGAGTTTCTTCCTACCCCTAGCCATAGGTATGTTGTGTAGAGGTGCAGGACTTTATGTTGCAGAGAACAATGAGACAACAGTGAGCAAAAATGTGACAGGAGCAAAAAATACCATGAAACTCTTTGGGGTTCACAAGAGTAATATGTATTCTAGAGGTGCCAAAGTATTCCATTTGGTCTAATATAGCATCAAATCCTGTACTATTACTTCAAGTTCAGCGCTGCTAGTCTTAATTTTGAATTTGGAGGGGGACTTGTGCTCTGTGTCTGTTTATGTGAATGACATGACTTATTTTTCTGGCCTTTAGGAGGAGCTGAGTCATCCACTATGGTGTTAATTCCAACCAACCTCTGTGTTTTCTAGGCAGGACTGAATAATATCTTTGGTTAAACAATCTTTGAGAGTTCCTTCTGCTTTAGGTCCACAGCTCATACCATCTTCATCTTCATCTCTGTTTTCTTTGAACATCCCCAGCAACAAAACATCCCTTGCTATTTTACTTAAAGTCATGAACTAAAGTTGACATAGATGTATGAAGACGATGTTTACCATGGCAGTCTTGAGTTTCCAATGACTCCTATAACTAAATTCTCTATGATGGAATAACTGGAACACAATCATGCATTTTGCTTCTTTAATAGATTTATTAAAGGTCCTCTGGAATTTTGACAAAACTTTCTGGGTCAAAAATATACATACAACAACTGTAATATTTGGTTAAACATCGCTAAGCCATTTTCACCTCATCTAGGGGCTTTTGGCAGCCATCCACAAGCTTTTGGTTTGTCTTTGACTCTTCTGGACAGAATTGGTGCAGTTAAACTTGTTGTCTTTCTGACACAGACTTGTTTCTTCATCAGTCCACAGGTTCTTGATGGGGTTTAAGTCAGAACATTAGGGAGACCAGTGCGAAACCCTAATTCCAGCCTGATTTCACCATTTCTTTACCACTTTTGATGTGTGTTTAGGGTCACTGAATTACTGGAACATCTAACTGAATCCAAGACCTAAACTTCTGGCTGATGATTTTAGGTTTTCCTGAAGAATGTGGAGGTAACCTTCCTTCTTCATTATTACTTTTACTTTGTGTAAAGCACCAGTTTCACTGGCAGTAAAACAGCCCAAGAGCATAATACTGCCACCACCATGCTTAACAGTAGCTTTGATGTTCTTGGGGTTAAAGGCCAAAGTGTTTGCTTTATCTGACCACAGAACTTTCCTCCAAAAGTCATTTTCTTTGTCCATGTGATCAGCAGCAAACTTCAGTCGAGCCTTAAGGTTCAACTTCTAGAGAAAGAACTTCCTTCTTGCACAGCAGCCCCCAGCCCATGGCGTAAAACACAACTGACTGTGGACACTGACGGCTGTGTTCCAGCAGCTTCCAATTCATTGTAGACCTTTTTGTTGTGGATTCTTGGTTGACTCTTGACCATCCTGATCGTCTCTCAGCAGCAGGTGATGGTTTGTGTTTTCTTCCTGATGGTGGCAGCAACACAACTGGACCATGAACTTTATAGTGCAAACAGATGATTTTAGGATCTGAAGCATCTTTGAAATGGCTCGAAGTGATGTCCATGATTTGTTCAAGTCACTGAGTTGCTGTTTTTCTTTGCTGACCTCCTCAGACTCTTCCACTGTCATGTTTGTGGCTGAGTCTAATAAGTGTATCAAATGGACCTTAATAAAATTGGCCCCAAGTAGTCACCAGCTGTAGTCAACAGTAATCACTCACAAGAGAGGCCATGCCACTAAGAAAATGTAATTAACACATACTTCTACATCATTGAAAATCACTAAAAACTGGTAATTCAAGTTGTGTATGTATATGTTTGACTCCGCATATTTTGTCATATTTCCAGAAGATCTACAGCGACTTTTGTTCATGACTGTATCATCCATCTTGCTGGTCTTTTCTCGACTTTTCTCCTTCTTGCAAAGTCATTCTGTAATTCCACTTTCCATTGAGGATGGATCCATTACCTGTTTTTATGAATCTGCCAGAGCCATCATGTTGTTGGGTGTTTCGTCTGTCCATCTGTAATGGCTTTGTGATCATATGTAGTGGTAACACTTTTCATACAAAAGGTCAAAGGTCAGTGAATATCATAATAAAAAACACCTTTTTGGCCTTTACTCTGCACCATAGATCAGAAACAGAAGGGGAGATTGTGACCATATTTTGAATTCGGTCTGATAATGAGTCGATGGCACTAATCTTGGGTGTTTAACTGTTAAATTCCTTCAAAGTCTTCACTACACATGTTATGTAAGTCTGAACAGAAATGGATGTAAACTGCAACCTCACTGTCTGGCGGAGGCGTACAGCTGCAAGGCGGTAATTCTTGTTTTAACTCAGAAGACACATCACAACCTCAGCGCTTGGTTTTAGTGATGCTTCGAAACAGGGCGTCCTGCAGCACCAGTCTGCTGTCATTGTCCTTCAGTCATGCTCATTCTGGCAGATCACCATAGTGCTTGTAGTTATTTTTTTGTCTTGTATCTATATTAACCTCAAACTATTTGTGATTAGAGTTCTGCTATTTTGTCCTGTTCTTCAGTCTTCCTTCCTTCCTCTGTAAAGCTCCTCAAACTTTGTCAACTATCAACTATTTCTGCAGCACCCTTTGAAGCAAGGAGTCAAAAAACACTTATAGAAATCTTTGATCTAGCTTTTTCCTGCACGCAGAGAAAACAATGCAGACAAGGAGAAGATTTAATGGTTTGTTGAAACCATGGTAACAGCACAAGTACGCTCAAGGTGACATTATTTTGCTCCTAAAATAATAACTAGTGGTAACTTGTTGCCCTAGCAACTACAAGAAGACTATCATCCATACTAGAGACTATGAACATGTGCTCTATGCTGTGTTGGATGCTGTCTTGTCTGTCTCCTTTTTGCGATAAACTCAGTACAGCTGACACCAAACATTTTTTGTTATAATTCCCACCAAGTTAACTCAATGTTTATATATATATAATTTATTGGCTTCCATTGATCAGTTTAGCATCTGTAAGGTGCTCCACACTCAAAACTACATGGTCAACCCCTTGGGAGATGGATAGATAGATGGATAGAGTAAGAAACTATTTACAATATTTTCCACATCTCAAGATAAAATGTAAATCATCAGGTTAAGAAGAAAATTTCATAATTGCTTGTCAGTGTCTGCTTGTTGCAGTGATATTACTTGTTAGCGATGAACAGCTGCAAAGGGGAATATGAAATATATGAAGACCTAACAGGGTAGTTCTAAATAAACTGTATTTACTTTGGAACATGGCTTCAAGCATTTCCCAGAGTTGCTAAACCAATAAGGCACGGCTCATTCCAAATCACTGTAAAGGTGTGGATAGAGTAGGCTCTGCACAGGCCAGTTGAGCTCTTCCATACCTAACTCAGACAGCCAGTTCCTTGTGGAGCTCACACTGGACTCGAGGGCTTTTGTCATAATCAAACAGGAAAACTGGATTTAAAAGTAGTGGGCAGGTATTTTTTGACAATATATCAAAAAAGAAATCCATGTTAAAGGCTACTTGGAATTCATCCACAGTACAACAGACATCCAGAATACCTGAAGTACTTTAAACCAGGTTCCTAGACAAACTGCTTTATGACCTCTACTGATGTGTGAGGGGAACTGCAATACTGAAAACCTTCCCTAAGCTTTCTCTTTGAAAAAGCACTGAAGTGTTCTTAACACTTATCTGTCAATGTGTAATTTAATTGGAAATTTTTCCAGACATTATAAGTTAAATGTATTTCAGTAGCACTGGTTTAAAATGCCTAAAAAAAATCTGTATTTTGATTTCAAAGCAGTGGTGCATGGTTGAACAAGGGCTTAGGAGTCAGCTGCTCTCTTACCTGTGAATCTGCTGTCCCTGCTCTAACATATCTGCCCTCAGGTTTTCACCTCTGCACTTCACTGGTTTGACCTACAACAGAAATCCTGTTGTTATAACCACAAATACTCGGAATGAAAGTACATCACCACCAGAGTCAAAGTTTCATTTCAGTTTATTCAGTTACACTGTCCAAGTCACAACCGTATATTCATTACCATTATGACCAATATAAAACCTTCTGGACATGCACGTCTGTATGTGGGAGTTTGGAGACTGTTATTTTTTTACTAGTGCTCTATTTACAATTCAATGAACTTGCTAAACATGATACAAATATTACATGCAGTAGACATTTATGAACATAATCAAAAAGCGCTTCTTTGACAATGCATCATTTAAAAGATGTCACCCATCATTGGCCAGCAATGTCCCACATCCAAAACACTGCTCAAAAAGACTAACGTCGACTTTCTCTTTATATACACTTCATAGGGCACAACTCTAAGCGCAGCACACTTTTTCTTGATAGCCCAACAAACATTTCAAGTAAGTCCAACTATTGCAGCAGTACTCTCCCAGGTCAAAAAGTCCTTAAGTAATCCACCGGGGGGACAGGATTTCAACTACACTGCCAACCCATCCTATTTTGGAACCCACTAAATTATTAAAGGCTTTTTTCATCGGACCTTTTCCACTTTTCCACAGACACTTGATATCATTTCGCAGCCTTCTCGGTGTGTGCAAAAGAACTCCATAATGCTGCACTGAACAAGGGAGGAACCAGAAAAATGAAAGTGAAAAAAACTCTGTATTAGACAAACAAGTGTTATAAAAAACAGACACGGTGAGTCTTAAGGTTTTGGATGTGAAGTACCTTTTTTCACCTGAGATTAGATTTCTTTGTTAAACAGCAGAAGTTGATGGAGACAGAGTGGCACTTAGAAAGGCTTAAAGCACTGATTAATGCTGACATGAGACTAACGCAATGTGACTGTAAAAGACGGACGTTGGTACAAACATACATGACATGTACTGTATGTATATGGCTGGGTAGCATTCTGATACTGGTGCATACTCAACACTAAAGCTTTGATAAAGAATACCAAAATAGTACTTAGGTCATGGGAGTCCACTAGCTCTGAACTATGGTTCCATACCCAGGCCTACTTACGGCACATACTCTGACTTGTCTCTTCCAAGGAAACCAGAACCAGAAACTTATATTGTGATTGTTTAAGAGTTCCAATGCAGTTCAGTCAAACTTTCCAGTGTAAGGCATCTACTAAAAGCAAAAATAGTCCTTCATTTCTTCTAAATTAATTGGCAATTTCAGCTCAACAAGGCAACATTGTCATTGCAAAGACAAAACACACATTTTTGGTAGCTTTGCAATGAGAGTAGTTACACTCTGCCACTGGTATGGGCAGCAGTACTCTAATCAGGGTTAATATTAAGGACAGACTGCAGCACATGCATTACTATCTACTAAGAAAAGATTTTAGTCATAGAAACTAAAAAGGCTTTAATACTGGATGATATTACAGCCTCTGAGTTGAAAGGCTGAAAGACTAATTAGGGATTTTATAAGCCTCAAACATGGTCCTTCACCACTATATGATGACTAGTGCAGAAAGGGCTGTTTAAATCCAGAGTGGGCAGATCTTACTGCCATCAGTATAACACTAACAGCCACTGGTGCAAAATAAAAATGAGAAGCCAAGACAACTTGTAGCTCTCCGTCAGTGAATGATTCTTTACACCAAACTCATTTCTTAATTGAAAACTTACAACATAGGGGAAATACACACCTGCTAATACAGTCAGTACCAAGACAAAGTCACCACTCAGCTGAATAATTTAGTAAACAACTGTTCCCACCTTCTCTAAAAAGAAAATTAAACAGCATGTGTTAACACACAGCCACAAATGCTACCACTAAAAAAAAAACAAGGCTAACAGCAGAAACAATTTGCAAGTCTGCATGGAAACCTCCACTCATCTCTACAAAGTGGAGAAAAAGGCAAGTCTGTTGCATTTCCTGATAGAAGTGTTATCTCAGTGACAATGTTGAACTTGATAAAGCAAGAGCTCAGATAGACATGAGATAGATAGACACTACAGGCATGAGCATGGTACGTAACAGTGCAAGTGTTAAATATGCAGATATACTTTAGATCGTCATTCTCCCAAGCTAATGTACAATGTGTACGTAAGAGTAATTCAGTGTAGAGGTATGTGCCCTCAGACCAACCAAAACTGAATGTCAGACACATACACAACCGTCAGTGATTGTGCAACGATACTGTACAGCGATGTACTTTCGCACTTCTATAATACCACAGTTAAGGTTCAACGGAACATTTTGTAACTGTTAGTAAGCAAGGAGTGACCTCTATCTTTACAAAGTTGTGCGAGCAGAGAGCATGGAGGGAGCAAACTCCACATAAATAATAATTCCCCTTGACACTCTGCATATGGCTTTATGTGTTTATATTCTCACTGTGCAGGGGCGTTCCTGGTAACTGATTCTTCTCTTCCTCCCCACTCAGCTTTTTAACGTACTACATAATGTAGTTGCATCTTTTTTTTCGTCCTGTCTATATCGCAATTGTCAAGGGTTAGGATCAAGTAACATCTAACTTATTTGTGCATATGTGTTCTACATTGCTGCTATTTCCAAATAATCTCTAATAAAGAAATTACGATGACATACTGCCCAAATCAAATACATTGTCACTCTGCTGGAAGTTCATTCATGTCATTTCATTTCAGTGACAATGTCTCACTGTTGCATCATTGCAATGTGACTTCAGCAGGAAGTTGCTCTGATAGAAACATTTCAGAATCAAAAGTTCATCGCAAGCCACAGCACATCTGATTGGTTTATCTCTTTCAACTTAGAACTTTCAGCAGAAGCACAGAATATCCCATCCACAGCTCTCTCTGACACTGTCCTATAACTACATCACACTGTGTCTCAGAGGCTCCACACAGATGAATGTGTATGTTTTGTGTGTGTCCGTCAGCACCAGGGTTCACGCTGGGCTCTGCCTCGAGCCAGACTGTCTGCTCTCTGCCAGGCACTCTTCATCAGTTCGAGGGCCTCACCACAGCGCTTCTGCACCAACAGGTCAGACACCTCTCTGTGGGGAAGGTCAACCTGCGTATAGCGAGGGCATGCATGAGGGTTCATTTAAATGGACAGGTGGCCAACTGGTTGTTGCCTTACAGTCATGTGTGCTGATATTGTAGGACAGTAAATATTGCAACTGTTGTAATATTACAGTATTTTTTCTTAAGCCTATCATAGTAGCAGTTTGTAGTATCTTCGAACCTGGAAAATGTTTCTCCATGCATTGTCTAATGCCTGTAGTAGTCGATCTCTCTCTTCACATCCGCTGAAGTACAAGACCCACGGCGGGAGGAACTGGGCCCGATCTGCTGCAAACTCCTATGAACAAAACAGAAAACCAAAGATGGGAGAAGTGCAGAGTGAAGGCTTACATTAAAAGGTCCAAAACACAAGAGAATCACTGTCATGTTATATAGTGTGAGCATGAGAGACAGCTGAGTAAATGCAGCAGAAACCCAAGCAAATTAACACTTGGTATACACATAGACTGTAGTGCAATGTGTGCATGTCTTATATGCACATGAGGATCTGGGAACATGTCAGACTTAAAATACTACATTTACATTAACTCAGGAGCTGCTGCTAGAAGATCCTGCTAGGATTCACAGTTCCAAACAATTCATTGTAAATAATTCAGCAGTTAGTATGCATTAGTTTTCTAATAATTCATAATAATATCTCTAAAGGTTTATAGGCATGCTTATGCTCATATATGGCATATAACAAAGTCTGGGTAAGATGACTTACTATATATCTATCTAAAAGCAGCCAGAGGTATTTTAGTATGTATTTTGCAGACCCTCTGTAGCTTGAGAAAAATCGTTCTCAATTAGTTTTTGTCATCCACCTGTGTGGCTCTATGGCTCTTATGCACAGGGAAGGGACGCCCCAATTTGAACAGCTACTGCTGAATGCAGACTGCTTTTTCCTTCAAGGCAGTGTACCATCCTGGAGAGAAGGGGTGCCCTCAGATTTGATCAAATGCTCAGTAGAAACTCTGCTTCTTGTCTCTTATCTATTTTTTGTCTCTGCTCACTCTTGTTAGCACAAATCAGCATTCAAACATTTTGGGAGCAGCTATATTTTCGCTAATGCTGACTGTCAGTTTCACTAGTTTAAATTGTAGACGTTGTCGGTGGCAGCTCGTGTCTGCTGTCACTAATGAAGTCTAACTCTGTAAAACTGATGTACGATCAGCATGTTTCTGAGGTTCTCAACTACTCAAACACAGTGATACTGTATGTCCTCCTTAGGTAAACGATGTAGCTGATCACATTACAGTCTGCAAGTATTATTCAGATCAGATCAATACTTGAGGTCGATCAGCCTAATAGTTCTGCAACAGGACCTTAAGTATCTAGATAGTACCTGAAAAATAAGGAGGAAAGGTTAGTACGTAACAGCTGTAAACGACTCAACCTTTAATGTCTTCTGTTGCATTGCTACTGTATACTGAGCATCTTCAAGACAAATCTCTTTCAGGATGAACTAAGCTCTATGTTAACATATCATATCTCATCTTTGGTTGCAGTTGCAGTACACCCACCAACCAGCACTACTGTAATACCATAATACAGCACACAGATGAGCTTTATTGACAAATATCTAATCATAAATTTAAAAAAGTGTAAAACTAGTGCATATATACAGCAGGACTAACCGCAGGAGAAATTACCAGGAGGTCACTTACAATAACACAGTACTCCTTCTCAGCCTCCAGACTGACACTGGTGATGTCACATACATCAGCACTGCCCAGGGAACGGAAGAAACTCGTCTGACAGTCCTGATGGCAAGTTAGCAGTTTCTTGTCCGTCACCACCAGGCAACATGGGATGCATGGGGTTGGGGCCACACCCTGAGGGATGACCTGCAGGTAAGATGGAAATAGTTTCATTATACCTTGCCTAAATAAAGAGGACTTATATCAATCCATATTTACATAAGACAAAAAATAACAAAACCCTGATGGTTTCTTCTTGTATATTACCAACATCAGCAACTGTTGTAACAACTTCCTAATGAGCTTTTACAATGAAGAACACAGCCTGTACAGCCAGTGCTGAGCATGCTGAGAGTTATTTGTCAAAGATCTTTTGAGCATGGTCATTTTTTGTTGGAAACTTCAATAAAGTTAATCAATTCTGACGACTTTCTCATTTAAGCTTCAAAAGTATCAAAAGCAACATTATATAGGATATCATAATGACTAAGGAAAACTGGGCCTGTAGTAATATCTAGCATAGGTTCAAGAGTTTTGACATTTAGGACTTATTAATGTTTTTGGTAAACCTTATGTGCACCAATAAAAATGTGGTGGACGAACATCATTATCCCCATGTGTTTCCATAAAAATCTTAAAGGTAAAGTTGAGATACATGCAATATTAGAAATATTAAACAACTATTTGGTAAGTCCATGGTATGCACTATGCCAAGACTCTCTCCTCACCCCTTTGGAGACAGACTGACAGAGCAGCTGCATCCAGTCAGCCATGTCCTGCTCATTGCTGGCACTGAGCACCAGTGGGGGGCGCTCCGTCAGGATGACTTGGAAGGCATGTTGGCGCTCAGTGCTGTTTGAGCGACGGCAGCCTCCGCAGTGCTCTCCTCTGGTAAGAAATGAGGGGGAACAAAGACATATCAGCAAACATCAGTTTCAGTATTTTACTGGTTTGAACAGTAAAAGTCATGTCATCTCAGAGCCAGCTGAAGCGTACCCCATGGTGACTGACAGCAGGGGTGTCACATCTGTTCTTTCCGCGTACAGATACAGAATCCCATTACTGCAGGAAAAGAAAGTAGATATTTACGTTCATCCAGTCACAAGACACATTACATACATAGATTTTATTACAAAAATATGTCACTTTAATAATATTTCTAAAACACTAGAACCTTTATAGAATACTAGATCTCTAACAATGCTTGTGTCAGTCACACACTTGTTTCAAACTATTTTGGTCGGGTCTGGCCTCCAATTGGCCACCGACAGGACTTGTTGGGTCAGTTAATAACCATGATAGAGCAGATTTCCTCACTGTGGGCTAACTTTCATTGCAATATAAAGTGCAACACATCAATGGAAATGGTACAGCCATGGCTGGAAGGGGGGAAAACTCAAACCTGTCTTTGGGGCAGTCTGACAAGGTTATGTCATAAACAATAGAAAAAGCCAAAACAGAAGTTGAATTTCTTTGATCAAGTATCTGACAAAAAATCAAAAATCTGGAATCCACATGTACAACATTTTTCTAATCGCTAAATTGACAGCTCTGCACTACGGATACAGTTTTACTTAAAGGCTGTTTGTAAACTTGTGAAGTGTTTTTGTCACATGATCGTTAGTCACAACTAAGTCACTAATAGCTCAACAGCTTCAGAGGAGCACAGAATTTTTGCTTTTTTTAAATTTATTTTTTGGGGGAGAGTTTTTTTCCGTTTTTATTTGAAAAAACAGAGTCAAAGTGGGGCAGACAGGAGAGCGACATGCAGCAAAGGGTCTTGAGCCTTGAGGCCAAACTCATGACCGCAGCTAAGGGACTGAGCCCATGCGGTATCGCCTTAACTCAATGAGCTAAACGGTGGCCCCAATTTTTGCTTCTTTACAGACCTAGTGTATATTTTCTGGCAATCCCAAAAAAAGAGAAACATGTAGAATAAAGGGACTGTGATAAAACATCATGATTTTAAGCTTAGATTTGACAGAAGTCACACATGACTAGTTCAAGTTGAAAATCCAACTAATCTTATCGTTTTTACAGTTTCTGGCTGATAAATAAAGGTATTTTAAGGCAGTTGTTTTTTAAGATAACACGTCTTTCAAACCTGTCAGCGGGTTTTGGGATTCAGTGGGTTAATATATTATTTTAAAGAGTTTTCGATATTCTTACTATTGCATTAGATAAAGTTGTTGCCAATAAACTGTCACATTTACTTTATAGATTGTGTACCTTTGGACATATTGGCAGAAAATCTGCTGGACAGTTTTGCTTTATACACAAAGCAGACCTCAAGCTTTCAGCATGTCAAGCAGTAGCAGATGGTGAAAGGACTTTAAAGCCAAAGGAAGTATCACATCCAATATAATCGGCATTTTCCACTGACACTGTACAAGTGTGAGAAAGCAAGTGAGCTGAGGATGTTATAGTAAATGTGATCCACTCTGAACTGCTTTTCAAGATTACATTATGTCACTCCTAAATATGATGGACACCTTGTAACTACACAATGTTGGAAGGTTAAGGTCAGGTTAAAAGAAACATACTGATATCAGTACTGATGTGTGCAACCAGCCCATACCTGAGAACGAGGTAGCAGCTCTTCCATAGCTCTTTACCCAGGTATGTGGTTCCTGCCTTGTACTGCAGAGTCCCTTCTTTTGTGCTGGAAAGTACTCCAGAGTTTGGTGGGCCGCCTTGGGGAGACAAACTCATGTCCATAGGATCCTCCCAGTGGACCAGTGAATAGAGCTGAATAGACACTTCAGATACCTGGAGAAACAGGCAAGTATCAGTTATACTGCTGCTTTGAGAGTCAGCCATAGAAAGTGAATGTGTTAAAGCAAGGACTCTCACTTTTCTAATATCACACTAATAAAAATGTTAGGACTGTCAACATCTTTCAAAGTGTTGCATGAGGCAGTTCAAATGCTGAGGCTACAGACTGTTACTATCCACATGCTTTCTTGATAGAGGAGAAAACAAGTATTATGAAAAAGGACCACAGCAATCATTTTCAGAGCTTGTTAATTGTGTATATTTAACCCTCATAAACCATTTTAAACATGGCATCACTTCTGAGCCATTTTACTGCTGTCCAATGCCAAAAAGGGTCAAATTTGACCTAAACAGTATTTAAGGGTCGACAGTGCCGCAAGCCACTTAAACAAAGCCTAAATCAGAGTTTAAGATTTTTAAACTGTGCTCTTTTTTACCTCTGAGTTGGCAAATCTTCCATTTATGTACAATGTTAACCTTTTGCAGAGGATCATTGGTTTTCAAAATGATGCTATCATTGCGCTGGTTACGCAGATCAAAGAGGTTAGAAAAGTCTGTATTGCATCACCACGCAATTTCCACATGCACATAAACACAACTGCACCTAAATCTTCTTGTGTCATTTTCACATGATTTGGATCTAAATCCATGCTGAGTAAAGTGCTGTGTTACAGTCTGACAACAATGAGTTGGGATGACATATCCATTATGCTACAGAGTTTTGAGGGGAAAAAAGGTATTCCTTTACTGAGGTATATACCACAGTGCAGTTTTGAGTCCTGGTTGAATTCATCTTGTAATTTTGTCCATTAAATGAATGGTTAATTAGTCTGTTCTTTCAGTACGGACTAAAGCTGCTACAGTACATGACATTAATTTACCTCACAGTGAGACTCCTGGGAGACAAACTTAGTGAGAGCGAGTTTTTCCATGGTGGCGTCAGTCAGAACAGAGGGATAGGGAGGCTCACGACAACCTTTCACCATGGCTGACTTGAGAACAGACAGGAACCAGCTATAAGTGAGGGAGTAAAATGGACTGAAGGTTAGGGGACAGAATCATATATTTAGTGCTGTTACCTTTATGGCTGGACCCCCACTCCAATGCTATAGCTGGATGGAAATACCAAGTTAACCACCTATCATGAACATGATGTTGACCAAGCTCATGACTGAGCCCTCACTCAATTGCAGATCATTGGATTCCTGACATGGAAGACCATCGATACAAACATGAATGTACTATGCTTTGTGTGCATACTGCCTCTTTGGACAGGGACACTGGTTCAAAGAAATAATACTCAGATCCAGCGTGGAGGGGAGAGGATTAAGAAACATGAGACACAGACATTCAGTTATACTCACAAAGTCAGTGACACATCAGCTGTGTCCAACAGGAATTTTCTTCGTCTGTTGGTGCAAACCACCGTTACCGTCTGTTGGTCAAGGCCCACCTAAAGTAAAACAACATTGCAAAAACTTTTTTAGAAGCAAAACTAACATTGTGCTGCATTACCCCAACTGCCATGCCTCACAGTGTGGAGCATATAGACTACAGAATAAACCAAGATGAGACAGTTGGGGCGATGGAACACTATGAAACAAACACATTCAACCTAACTAGCCCTCTCAACCCCAACGGCAGGTTGGCAAGGTATGTTCTCTTAAAAAATAGATATACAAATTGCTGATATGACAATTCACAGAAAATGTAAAACCAGAAAGAATCATGAACTCTGAACTTTTCAATGGTCTTTGAACTACTCATCTGTGAAGTGCCATTCTATTGAAAAATCATGATATTTTTTCAGAATCACTCTATTACTCTACTACTAAAAATGACCAAAAACAAACTGTGTCCAACAGTGTTTGTAAAGCACAAAAAGATCTGCACACCTCGGCTCGACCATGCAGTCATTAGCGAATTAGCTGTGACCAACTTGACTAACATTGAGGCACTGGCCTGGGCTGAACTGTATTTGCACAGAGCAGTATCTATAGCATGGTGAGTCACCATTTTTCCCAGTACTGGTTACACCTGTGGTTTTAAAAATGCTTTTATAAACTACGTAATACAAAAGATTCAACTTCAGATTTTTTTTTTTTTTTTTTTTTTACAATTAATGGCAGTTTAACTATACTGCACAAAAGACATTTTTACGTCCTCTCTTCTAATGGCCATGGTTTTGCAGGTTCCATAGAGGTACAGGATTTTATATTGCAGGAAAAAATGAGGCCGCAAAGAGGAAAAATGTTGCAAAAGCCAAAAGTGTCAAGAAACTGCTTGGGGTTCAGAGGGGTA
The DNA here is from genome assembly GCA_024666655.1 of Dascyllus trimaculatus. Lineage (NCBI taxonomy): Eukaryota > Metazoa > Chordata > Actinopteri > Pomacentridae > Dascyllus > Dascyllus trimaculatus. The sequence goes on along the minus strand of CM045452.1, from coordinate 4,042,405 downwards.
ATTCAATTCAGTGATAGTAATTTTGCAACATCAAAGACTAAAAAACAAAAAGTCTTCTATACTTGTAAAAACAATATGAAAATTGAAGACACATGTATTTCAAACAACAACAGCCCAAGGCAACAAATGAGGGAAAATCACCAACTATTGCTGTGCATGAAACTTACTGACAGATAGTCCAGCTCATTATAAGAAACAGCATCTTCTACTGTGTAGGGTTTCTCTGCTGCACCTACCGAGTGATACAAAGAACATCAAAGACACACAGTGAGCATATGTTGATGTGTTTTCTGCGTTCCTGGAATATTCTGTCAGTCTTAAGTGAATGATGTAGCATAATTACAATCACAGGAACTCAGATCTGCACAGATTATTCAGATAGAGAGACTCTGAGGGTTGCTGGGGTAATCGGACAACTACAGTTCACACAGTCAAACTTTCATTAAAGATCAATTTTCCTTTGTAAAGATGTACTGTGGCAACCACTACTAATCGTATCAAGTTCTATCTTAAGACTTGTACTCTTCTGTCTTCATTAGCAAACAAAGCCAGTGCCAGTGGGTTTTAGCCACTTACCCTTTCTAAGCAGGTAGATGTAACAGTCAGTCAGCAGCAGATAAAGAGGCTGCAGGTCTCCTTCCATATGACCTGTACTCATCCTCACCATCTAAAAACACAATGAAAAACTCAGTCAAGTGTTAAAAGCCTCCATACTTATCTGTCTCCCTGCTTACTAGTTATGGACTCAGGCTACTGGATACCACACTGTAGCATACTTCTGATACAAATGTAAAAACAGCAGCATATATAGACAATTAGTACACACAGTCCACCAGTAGCTACTTATTTTTAAACAATGCTATTGAATTCTGTCATACAATAACTTTAGAAGCTGATGCCAATGATGTTTTTTTTGCATAAATGTCAGGTGTGAAAAACTGTGACTAGCTGTAAGTAGCTGTAATACCAACAGATACATTACTAAACACAGTTAAAGGGCAATTGACAAACTAGAACTTGCAACACTTCAACTGAACAACTGTCTCCAAACCACTTCTCTGATGTCAAAACAAAAATGGGTTCAGCAATACCACAAGCGCCATCCTTTCTGGCTGAAAGATGCAGAAATGAGGATACATTTTCAGGTAATTAATTCGTGAATTAATTTCCCCCCAAAACAGGCCTATCAAAAGGCCATGATGCCACTGTACTGCCTTATTTGTCGAAATGTAAACATTTGGTTTGTAATTTAGGAATTTTCACAATAATCAAACAAAACAAAGCAATGCTCAGCACAAACATTCACACTTTGTCCACAGATGTAACTCATTTCAAAATAAACAACAAATATTGACTTCCTCTTTCTTCACCTTAAAGAGCTGCTCCTCATTCTCTCTGAATACATGGATCATAAGAAGAAGCAAGTGGTTGTTGTCCACCCTGAAATATAAATGGTGAAGAACATCAGACATATATTAAATGGCATTACGACAACAAACAGCTTATTTTGTTCAAACTCCTTACTTAAACTCAGCAGGATGTGAAGTTTCAGAGGGACTGAGCTTTTCATCTGGTAGCTGTTCTGCTTCCTCAGCTGTCAATGTAATTTTGTGTGTTTCCTCCTCCTCCTTCAGCTCGGGCTCTTGTCCTTCTGGTGTTTTTGCCTCTCCTTCATCTTCAAGGCCACCTGAAAGAGCCTGCGACTGGCTATGCTCTGTAGAGTCATAGTGGCTACCACCCGTGGGAGCAGAGTCTGGACTGTTGGGGGTAAAGCAGCATGTGTCTGCAGGCACAGGAGAGGCCTGCAGGCAGTTGGGGATTTTGGCCAAAGTGGAACCAGGCGTCTCTCCTGGGGCCGGGTCAGGTGGTTTGCCCTCTGAATCCTCTCGAAAGGGCTGCTGTGCAGGAGGCTCGGGGCTTTGATCACAGCCTTCATTGCGCTTCTCTTCCTCCTCTGGGTGCTTCCAGGTCACCTCTCTGTCCAGAGCCCCATTGAGCCGGTCTATGACGTCACGGAGAGGTTGGCCCACACTGTCCATAGAGGTGTCAGTCATCTTTGGGAGCCGTAGGAGGCCTTCAGCTCCATCTTCACATCCCTCCTCCACAACCTCTGACCCAACCCTGCTTCTCCTCAACTCTCCTTCACTATCCAGCTGCACCACAGTGCAGTTTATTGAATCGACATCCTCTGAGGTGAGAATGCTGTAGTCTATTTCCATGTGCTCAGAGGAGATTGAGTTATGGATGCTGCTGCTGGAATCTGTGGAGCCCTTCCCACGTCGCTTCTTAGCTGGTTTCCTTCGTCTGGCCACCCTGGAGGAACAGAAGGTTACCGGTGGTTCTAAATCAAATGTGGTAACTATTCAGACAGAATGTGATCCTTCATGGCACAAAGTGAGCTGTAGCTACTGTACCTAATGACCTCAAGCTCATTGCTGTTGATCTCTGTGTCATCTCCAGCGGTGGAGGTATTGTGGTGATTGGCCACATGAACTGGTGTGACATCAGCAGAGGTGTTTGTGTCAGAGTCCTCGTTGAAGGGGTTGTGTCTGGACGTGGGGCTGTGTGGAGAAAGTCGAGCTGCTACCTTCCCTTTGACGGTACCACAGAGGACCACTGTGTCGCTGATGACTGTCTGAGGATCAGAGCCACTGGACCGTGGACAGCTGGCCTGGTCAGTCAGGTCACCCTCTACCATGAAAAGCCACACAAAGACACCAAGTTAAAACAAAAGCAGCAGTAACCCATGTTTACTTCAAAAATATTTAAAGAAATACACTGAATTTTCTGCACTGTCTTGCTGGTGGGCTGAGTGACAAACATAGACATCACACATTTTGATTTAAGAAATAACTGAAGGAAATTTAATTTTTTCTATTCATACATTTTCTGGATGTCTATTTTTGTCAGCCTTAAAAAGTTGACCAACAAAACAACTCTAAAGAAACTTCTGTGTATTTCTTCATCAGCATAGCGCAATAAATGTTAGCAACTGTAGCTTCCTTGTAGTTCTTTGGCAGGGGCAAGAGGCAAAAAACGCAATAAGTAACACATCAAACAGGTGCATAAGCAGCAGCTTTCCTTGCAGAGGCACAGGCCAAGGTCAAGCATTACTGTAGCTTCTAGAGATGAATCACACATAAGTATGTGAATAATATAAGTTACAAGAATCAGTATTTTTGGATTTACTAAGCTTCATCATGACTGAACCAACCAGTGCTGTTGTCACAAGCTACGTTCTTTGGGCAGTTACGTCTTAATCAAAACTACTAATACTGGATAAACATAAGCTAAGTCAAAAACAAACCAGTCCAGTAAAAGCCAGAATGACTATCAGTGAAGATGGATGTGAGCTATTCAGCATGATGCCATCTGTGCGTGCCATATTCCACTTTGAATCTAGATCATGAAATGAATTGTGAACCACAAGAAAACAGACGTGTACGTATTACACGTGTATACAGCACCTTATTGCAAAGGTAGTGAAATAAAGCAAAAAGGAAATCTGCACTCTGTGACAAATGTTCTGGATTGTTGCCTCACACTACAGTTGAGCTGAACCTAGGCCGGTGCCACACATGACACAGGAAGAGAAGACATTACAAAAAAAAACACCACACAGACAGATACAAGGTGTACTGGAGACAGACTTGACGAGGTGAGTACCAGTTACTTCAGGCATCTATCGTGCTGTGGTAAATTATACAGCAGAGTGAGCATTAGGAACATCCCCCCAAATGAGCAACACATGCAGAACATGGCCGATAACAGACATCCCCACCCAACACTGAATTCCCAGAAGAACCAAACTTACCTGTCAACTTAATGTATATAATGGCATCATTTCTAAAATAGACTTGTTTTCTAATTTAATTCATAAAATTGTCAGTAACAGAAACTTTACTAAAATGTATGTACACCATCACATTATAATGTAAATGAAAATGCAAATGTGTGGCATATAATGTCTTTTAGTTACATTCACCCTCATTAACATCTAAGTTTAGGAGAGAGTATGTTTTCTTCTGATGCTCAAGTTTGTATAATAATAAATTAAAATACTGGCTTCCTATTTAATGTTCATCAAATCCATTTGAACAGAAATCAGTAACATACACAAGATATCTTAATCTATACTACTGGCTATGCAAGTAATGTACATCCAGTTTATTTGCTAAAAATCAAAGCCTGCCATGAGCTGGAAAACCAACTTGTCTTGCGGCTCAATCCATTCCTAAAAATTAAGCGACTTCTATTAATGTCCAACATGTTTGTATGTCTTTATGTTTCCATTTGTTTTGACCAGGCTTGATGTTTTAATGGCTACAGTACCCAGCATGCATTAAGCACAGACTGTGTGATGGCCATGCCAGAACGAAGGGAGGAAAGGAAGAAGGGATGGAAGGGCAGGAAGGGGAGGGTTGACCATTGCCCCACCTTCCCAGTCTGCACTTGGCAATGACTGCAACACGGGGAAGATGTCACCAAAATCATAATCTAAAAAAAGGGATAACATTCAACATTAGAGAGAGGTGGAGTGGAGACAGAAGAGAGGAGACTGAATCAATGGCACAAAAACAGTAAAACAACATGATATACGGAATACAAAATAACCGAATCAATGGGGGAAAAATGGGAACTTAAATAGAAGAAGTGGCTCAGTACTTTGTGAATAGTGATGGAGAAAGACTTGACTGAGTGCTGCAATCAGCCCTATGACATTCTGTAACCATGGGCATCCGCACGCCAAGTGATCCATTTGATAAAATGCACTTGGGTATGTATGAGTCACTAAGACTTTGCAGGAATCAATCCAACTTCTGCTTCAACATACCATTAGCTTGACGTCACTGTGTGAATTTGTATGAGTGTGTACTTTCACTCCAGTGGGTCCTCATCACATCATAAGCCTTAAAATAAAGGTTGCCCTATATATTCAATCGGCAGCAAAGTACAATATATATCAGAGGCCTTTACAGACACAACAGCTCATAAAGCTAACACTAGGTATTCAATGGGGCTACCATAAAGGGTAAAATACTGACTGGCCAATAATGATTGAATATTAAAAACCAGCTATGGCCCAGGTGGTTGTCAAACTAGTTATTCTGCATTTTGTTTTCCAAAATGACATCTGATAAGAGACGCAAGAAAACAAATACGGAATGAGTCATGGATTAGACTGTTAGAGAATAATCAGTGGACCATACCTTCACTGGAGGGAGCTATGGCACTGTCATCCCACTCCAGGTTGGTGGAGGTGAGGGAGGTGAAGGAGTGCAGGGACAGGCTGTCTGAACTGGGCAGCCTTTCCTCAAAGTCCAGCAGGTTCTGGGGTTTGTAGTATTCTGGCATGTAGGGGGCCACATCTAGATAGGGCACATCCTGAAGCAGCGAGACCCAACAAAACAATGTTACAGGCATGCAGCTAACAAATAGGAGCTGGATTACTATTGATATTGTAGTAACATTTATGCTAACCAGCTCCAGATCGAAGCGAATGAACTCCAGGCCGGACACCAATGTGAGAAATAGCGTGAGGTGGTCATGACTGCAGACCAGTGCGTTCCTACCAGTGAAGAAAATCAATTGAGTGACTGTTCCAAACAATAAAAAAATATGTGAACAGTGTTTAAGAATTACTAATTACACTAGGTAGAAAACAATCTGATTTGATTATCTTGGGCTGGGTATTCACTACTAATCAAGTTCAGATTAGTGGAGGACTTACTTGAAATAATATTTTTGCAGCAATCCTTGGTTCTCTTGGAAAAGGCGTAGATAGCTCTCTAAAGAGCTCTCACTTAATGCCAGGTATAACCATGCACGGCCTACAAAAAAAAGAAAACAGCTCTTTCTTGCATGCAACCGATAAAATGATACTTGACTCTGCAAGTACTTAATGTGTGAGTGTGTTGAACAGTGTGTCAAAGATGTCTCACTTCGACCAAGGTTGGTTGCTATGTGCTGAAGGTCATCTATCTGACGGACAGCCTCTCTCCTGGTGAAGTGAAGGACCAGGACCCAGTAGCCTGAGGAGATGTCCTGCAGCCTGCAATGTAGAAAACAAACAATACAATCACAGGAGAAGGGTGTGTCACAGAGTAAGGAACGACACGAGAACTAAATTTACACCAGAATTGAACACTAATATTCCCAGCTGCCCCAGATCTCTGTTGCATGCTTCCCCTGCTCTCTTACCCCACATTACCTAGATCTACTATTTGTCAGTTGAGAGCCCAAAAAGCTGTGGGTTGTGACAGGTATCATAGAGGAACATGAACTTTGCCAAAAATAATAGGTTTTATACAAAGATTATTTGCATGATAGATTTAATCAAATTAGATTACCATTTGCACTTTTCCTCGTTTTAGTGTGAAACTTTCCTCCAGTAAATCTCTTACCCATACAGCAGCGCATGGTCAAGGTGTTCACAGAGACGTTGCAGGACCCGGTCGTGATTTCGGATAGCTGGGGTCTCATCCTCGCAGGCCGCAAAGTAACTCTGTAACTGTACAGAGACATGATATCCTAGATGTTTGTTTTGTGGTTCAATTACTTTCAGAGTAAACAAGTGAAAGCACTTTCAACAGCCACGTAAATGACCAAGCAACTAAGTTCTTGCCTGTAGTAACTATGAAATCACTGAACGTGCTGAATGGGTCATCTGCAGTCATTTCACTACTTAGTCTTTGTACAAAAGCACATTTGATTTTAAACAGATGAACGACTGTGAGGTTCAAATGCCAACTTTGGGTATTAACCGTGCAGCAGGACAATAATCCTACAGTACAACATGCAGTCAAAGTAACTAAGGAATTTAGGGCCCAACAGAGGAATGTTCTTGAACACTGATGAAGTGCGATGACTTGCCCTTAATCCAACGAAGTATGTGTTTCACAAATTAAGACCAGACTCAGGCAATAACACCAACAACAAAAAACACAAACAAAACATGAAACAAGTGGTGAGTGAAGCCGGCTGCAGCAGACTGACAAAGCTTCACTAGCTGATGCTATGTCGTAGCTTATGTCGATATATATATGTATATTATATATTATATCTTTGGTCCCCTAAAATGAGAACAGTATGTATGAAATGGGCTACAATTCTCACATTGTTCATTTGATGTAGACATATTGTAATAAATGATCAGCATTGCCATTCCATTTCAGATGATGGTAAGTGTCTCACTGCAGTCCTGTGACCTGCTGTGACCTGCAGAACCATTTTGAACTTAATGCTAACATTTAGCAGTGAAACCCAGAGGAAAGAACAACCCAAGTGTTGACTGGGGATGCTTTAAGAATTGTAATCCAGAGGAAGATAATGTCTACCCTGTGACTATCTCCACATGACTTTAATGTTTATCTGAGGTACACACTGCACACATGCTTGGAAGCTTGAGGCACTCCACTAGATAACTGTCTTCACAGTCCATGCGCCATAAGACATAAACAGGTTGATTGATCAAGAACCTTTGGACAAACATGGATTAAGGTGGTGAGACTTGGTCAAGGGTTCACTGCTTTCTAATGCAATCATCTGATTATGGGTCTGCTGGACTGGACAGAGAAACAACTGAGACAGATAAGAACGCAAACGCAAAATAAAAAGTCACACACAGTTTTAAAAACTGAATGTACAAACGTGCGAAGCAGGAAAAAGATGGAATGATGTCTTTCAGGTTATGAAAAGGGAAGTTTTACAAATCCAGGCATTAATGGTCAGAAACTCTAAACTATGTTCATAATTTAAATGGAAAGTAGGAGTTAAGCTCGACAGGCTAAATCCTATGATAGAGGTGTATGTGGGGCATGGCTGCAGATGTGTTTAACACATGCCGCAGTGAGCAAACAGGGGCTTGGTGCCACTATTGTTCACCATAGACAAAAACAGAAACTGCAACCAAACAACTGGAAGCTGGAGCTGTAAAGGGTGAACTGAAACATCACAGGGGATAGTTATTACGTTATTAGTTAATAGTTATTCGTATATCAACCAGGACAAGGCCCTTCCCTGACAGAGAGCTGGTGATGTCCTCCCGACTTGAAAGTTGCCCTCTTTTGCGGACAAAAGATGACCTAACGTCAGCTACAACGACTCAAACATGTGAAAAATCCTAACGCCAAACAGAGTGACAATAAAGCGTGTTGACCAACTCAGCAGCTCTTACCTTTTTCACAGAAAGGGAGATGTTTTCCAATATGCGATCCTTCACTTTCAGTTGATCCATCCCTGGTCTGTTGGCAGCTCACAGCAGGCTGTCAGCTGACTCCCAAAGCAGCGCTCTTGTTTTGCTAAAGCTAACACCGCCCGCATTAGCTAGCAGACATTATCTTGCCCTCCAAAACAAATGAGCTCCAAACTAACGATACAGTATTTGACATCTATTGTACACAGAATATCTGGCAGTGCCGCTAGTTCACAACCATAATGTTAATGCTCAGCAAGCAGCGTGATACTTCAACCTCTGTCAGCGGACCAGGTTAGCCAAGTATGATTGCATAGCGTCGCGTTAGCTTTAGCCACTTGACTTCTGCCAAACCCGGCTGGGGGAGGCTACCAAGTTTTACAGTTCACCACAGACAACTCTCGCTAATGATACTCTCCGTTTCATTACTCTGGCTGCATATTGAGAACTACTTTAAATTACACTTTTGCATATTGGCCAGGTAAACTGACAATGTAACGCATGCTAAGGTACTTTTCGTGCTACTAAGCAGGAGTCTCAACAGACTAGGAGTCCTACCGTGAGGAGGTGACGTCACCATGAACCACTCATGACCGAACGACGTTCAAAAAGTTTCACAATTTTAGGTTTTCTTGCTGAGCGTGGTACAGAACACAGTACACCATAAAAAGATGACTACTTTCAATCAACATAATTAACTCCTAAATTCGGCGTGCAGCATATGTTACACAATACATCTTTTTTCTTAAAAATGTAAATGGAGAAGTAACATTTGATTGAAAAAGCGAGACTATTCCCAGGGCCGGCCCTACCCAATGTGGCGCCCTAGGCGAGATTTTATATGGCGCCCCCCGCCATCGGCCATTTAAATATTACTACAAAAGAAATCGAATAGCATTGTTTTGTAGTAATATTAATTGGGCATTGCTTTACATTTTTATCAATGTGAACTTTTTAATTTTAAGAATTAATAGTAATAACTAGTTTCAATATAATACATTGAAGGTTTTTCTGATTTTGTGGCGCCCCCTAGAGGCCACGGTGCCCTTGGCATTTGCCTATATTGTCTAATGGCCAAGCCGGCTCCAACTATTCCAAAGCTTTGGAGTTGCTACTGCAAAGGCGCTAACAATGGAAAACTTTTTTTGTTGTTAGGAATCTTGCAGCAGCTGCTGATGAGACAGTGAAGACAGACCAATACTCAGGTACATTGAGTTTACAATAATCCAGCATTGACAGACTTCATGTCATTTTAGCAGAGGATGGATTTCCATTTGGCACTGTTCCTGCATTAAATGCATCACCCTTTTACCACAGAGTTTCTTCAGTGCTGAGTCAAAGATGATACCAAGACTCCTGCATGAGCATTACGATTTGCTCTCAGTGGTCCTAAGTGGCTGGTGATGGTCGTTGTGGTGTTGGAGGAACCAGAAATAATCACTTCTTACTGTCATTCAGCAGGAGACAGTTCTAGGTCACCTCTGGAGGCAGGTTAAGATGAGTGCAAGGAGTTTTCCAGTCTCAAACACAGGTATATTTGTGTGTCATGAGTGTAACAGTGGGCAGAGTTGCTATGTTGCAGAAGATGGAGCTTAAGAAGAGCATATACATTTTTTGAAAAATGGGCCTGTTGAAGCGTGGTCGCTTCTTTGAGATAGAAGACAAACAACTTCTCTCAAATTAAGCTGGTTTATTTATTAATACCAGTGTCTCAAAAGCTTGTACAAGGACCTCTTCTGTTCAGAACAACCCTCTCAGAAAGAGACGTAGAAACAATGTGCTTTTAATGTTTATCCAGCATGATGTGAGGTGACTGGTCATGAAACACAGACATACAATTCAAGCAATGAAATGTGATTGGTTATAAGGTGGGAAAAACCATGGATTAGGCTTTAGATTGGTTTCACGTTTAAGTATTACATTTATTCACTCCAAAAGGTTACATCAAAACAGTGTTGAGCTAAATATTTAGAATTTAGATTTAATAATTAATTAATTAATTTAAAATTTTCTAAATTTCCTGGAAGGCACTGCCTGAAAGGATCAATAAAGTTCTATCTATCTATCTATCTATCTATCTATCTATCTATCTATCTATCTATCTATCTATCTATCTATCTATCTATCTATCTATCTATCTATCTATCTATCTATCTATCTATCTATCTATCTATCTATCTATTTGTGTCAGTGCTAACTAATAATGAATATAAAAGTTCAATGTCTAAACTAAAGGTAATTATAAACGTGTCAGTACTTAAATTAAAGGTGATTATAAGAATTTCCAACCTAACAGGCCCTAAGAGGCAAGCCTGAGGTAGTCTGATCAGAATTTGTCGATGATGTTATTGGAAGCAGCATGTAAATCACTTCCTCCAAAGTTTTGGACAAGAAAGGGAGTTAGGATGGTGTTGCACAGTGAACAGTGGCTAGCACTGTTGCCTCACAGCTAGAAGGTCTTGGGTTTGAATCTTGGCCTGAGGTCTTTCTGTGTGAAGTTTAGACGTTCTGTCTGCGGGGGTTTTCCTCCTGCAGTCCAAAGACATGCTTAGGTTATTTGTTGATTCTAAATTGGCTGTGCGTGTGCGTGGTTGTCTGTCTCTGTGTGCTGGTCCTGTGATGGACCGGTGACCTGTCCAGGGGTCACATATAAATGCAATTGGTCACATATAAACCTGCTTTTAAAACTGGTTCAAACTGCCTTCTCATTTAGACAATATCCACTTTGGGGAATCATGTGTCTGGAGCTAAGGCACTGTTTTTTTTGCTAAGTATTTTCTTGGGGAATTTTTTCCCATTTTTATTGATAGAGAGAGAGACAGGGTGAAATGGCATATAGAGCAAAGTGACATACAGCACAAGGTTGTGACCTGGATTCAAACTCACAACCGCCGCTGGTGGCCTGCGGTCACATGGTAACGCCCTAACTCAGCGAGCTGTATGGCAGCCCACTAAGGGACCATTTACAGGTCTTGGTGCTTTTCATTAACAGTTGTGAACTGTCTTTTTTTTTTTCTTTAATTTTGTTTTAGCTCTATGTAAATTTAGTTTGGCGTGAATACTCCCCAAGTGAAAAAAAAGTTAGGCCAGTACGTCAATACAATCAACAACATCATGAGTTACACAGCGCATTAGCTGCTGGAAATACATCCATCCATCATCTATAAACCGCTTAATCCTCACAGGAAATATATTTCAGTGCATTATGGAAATGATGGCAGAAACATGCCAAGTCAAAGAAAAGACAGGAATTTCTACTGAGTGGAATGTCAATATTTTATTGTTAAGATGACTCCAACTTTTTTGGAAACACATCAAAGCTTTATCAAAACAAATGAGCAGTTGGTATATTCAGTGCATGTAGTTACCACAATGACATTTTCTGATTGACAAAATGTGGGTCAAATTTTTACAAGGGTTTCTTTCCTGTTCCAAGGCAAATGCTCTACTTGGCAGATAATTTTATCAAAGGTAAAGCAATTTTCTACAAATGCTGACTGACTTTCAAACATATGAGGGCTTTTCAAAGTAGAAAAAGAAAAAAGAAACAATCCCAGCCAGTGAATCGCATTGCAGTCAGCAGCCCTCTTGACCCCCATAGACACTAATTAGACTAGTGCCCCAGTGACAGAACAGAAACAGTCCAAGTTTCTGAATGAAGACACAAGATCAATTCCACATTTCTTGTTTTCCCTCCCCCACTGTTTCTCTGCATTAGTCTGACTTCTCCTTCTCTTTCATGTGCAGGAAGACTATGCTGAAGACAAACAGACCCGTCATCATGGAGAAGACACTGGCGTAGTATGGGAAGGCTGAGGGAATGAAGCGCTCGTACTGAGTGTGCTGGAGGGGACGCACTGATACCTGTAGTGGACAGACAATTGCAGAACGTCAAGCACTATAAACCATGTAAAACCATGTAACAAGTTAAGTAGTAAGTGATCAGGACAATGAGGATGAAAATGAAAGAGAGGATAAACACATTACAATACAATACATTGCATTCTTTTAACAAATGATAAATAAACTCTACATAATTCAACCTCTAGAAACAAGTAGCCGTCATACATTGTTTGAATATTGCTTTGCCCAGGTGAAGTGATTAACTTGCCTGAGTTGAGGAATAAAGATGTGTGTATCCCAGTCTGTTGTAGTCCACCTTGAACTGGAACACTCCATACACATCCGGCAGCTTGAACTGGACACTGTATTTACCTCCTAGTAGAAAGACAATGCACAATTTATAGTAGCACTTTATAGCAAAGTAAGTCCTGCCAAATCAAAAAGATTCAATAAATTTAGGCTGTGAACATGACTTAAAGGGAATTAAAGCTGCAGTAGAAAGACATCCAAAAAGGGAGAAAAAAAAACAAAAACACAGACCTTCCTACCACATGAACACATGTTTTATACGTGCAGGCAGCACCAGCTTGTACTGTAGTCTGTACAAGAAGATCAACGGCCCAATCATTTCAATGATTCCTGAATGTGACGTTTGTGCTGTTTCATAGCAGCAATTCCAGAAGAATTGTGTTTGTAATGCATTTCTTTTCAGATTCTCTCCTAGACCCTCTTTCTGAGAAGTTCCGTTTGCTCTTTTTGGGTTTCTTTACAGTGTTGTTGCCAGTGCTGGAATAAAAACTTGTCCTGCAGGATTTTTCCACCATTTGAATTAGCACCTGCATTTGTAAAACAGCCAACAGGATCTCGCTCCCTCTGAGAAGACAACTCTCAATCGCGATTGGCCAAAATCTTATATCACTGACTAGCATTACAATATGCTGAAAGCTTATCATGGAATGTTTCCTATGGCGTCAAAAAATGACTGCCCACTCCAGCTTTAATAAGCACATGTTCTGTAAGCACAGCGACATACCATTTTTCTTGAGATAAGTCCTGACGAAGGGATCGATCCTCACAAACTCAAGCTGAATATCATCTCCATCGAAGGGGACCCAGCGGCCCTCAGACAACATCTCAATGACGATGCTGTACTCCTGCATGGCAAAGTGTTGGAGAGATTGAGATACACAGCTAAAAGCTAAACATCTTTATGGCGAGTTACAAATATAATAGTAGTTACCACAAGGTCAGTGATGGTGTATGCAGCAGGGGGAGTGGTCTCTCCCACAGGATGATGGGTAACGGCTCCAACTCTGAGGACTCCAGCCTCTTTGAACACCCACCGTGACAGAGCCTCGGCCAGCTCCATGTTCCCAGTCTGCTCATGCCTAACAACGTCCACAACAACAGGAGAAAGACTTCAGCCACAAGAATGTAATCAAATGATGAGAGCAGTTACTTCTGAACATGACAATGCCTTACTCATTCATATGGCCAAAACAACAAAAGCAACCAGGATGTCACTGGTGATAGTTTTGGTTTTGTAACTGGAAGTTTTAGTATAATGCATTATGGGATTAAAAAAAGAATAGGAATGTGAAGAGCAAGCACCTCTGTGAACCTGGTGTGGCTTTCTGCACAGCAGAGTTGAAGAAAGCATCGCTGAAGAAGTCCAGGGAGCCACTGAAAACCACTCTGGCGTTGTTTCTGGCCTGGAGGCCTGCGATCAGCAGGGTGTTCTTACCAACAGCATGGGGGTACTGAAGTGATAAGAAAACCTTGTTTTTACTTGTGTATTTCATTTAGTAATTAAAACACATGATGCTACCTATGGCTACTGATGCTCACCTACACATATGCATTCACAAAGCTTAGTCACATAGATAGGGAACTTTATATTTCATTTAAGCCTCTAATAGTTAAATTCTTTGCCATGTTGTAAAAGCATGACAAAGCAGATAAAAATCTCACTTAGGGTCACTATACTTTAAAGATATTTGTTTTTCTGAATAAACTTATTTTTAATTCTCTATCAAACATTATGATAATGTGCCAATGTGATGTTACCTGAGAGATGGGTCTGTCAGGGAAAAAGGAGTAAGAAGTGGAGGAGCCCGTGAGGATGTCCAGGACAAGAGGGTTGTCTGGGTCTGCAACCATGCTAGAAGAAGAGGGAGGAGCATAGCATGCAAGTAAAATGTCTGCATTTAGTAATACAGGTAATTTTTGAACATTATTAGACAGATGAAACATGAAATGTTGGCTCTTTTGACACGAGTTCTCAATACAGCTAAACACAATTACAAAAGGGGTTGTTGCTGAATGAGTGCTTGCACTAATATACATTATATGTATATATAATCTACTGGACAGATATTTATCGCATCATCCTCTCACATTCAGTTCATAGTCATTATATTATATTCGTTTAGGGCTGTACATGTGATACGGTGAAAACTGTAGTCATGCTCTGTTGTCCTTACCCTACACCCTTGAATAAGACAGGTTTATTGGTGGGTTTTCCAACAATAGTGGGAGCTTTAAGTAGGTTCTCTGGGTCAGCAACAATAAGGGTGTGCTGGAGACAAAAAAAAATCACAGATAAATAACAATACAGAGTGTCAGGTCCTTGGACTTAAACAGTGAAATGTGAATGTAAATGTGCCTGCTGTCTGAAGACCAAACTGTTTACCTCTCCAGGATCAGACACATCAAAGTTGTGATGGTCAATGACAGCAGTCTTCTCCTCATCAAACTCAATGCCACACTCACTTCCCAGCTCCCTTAGAGGGTCACCTGTGTAGCAAGAAAACATATGAATGACAGTTTTCTAATATTTAAAAGGATATCGCACTGGAACAAAAGCTGTAAGAAATCAACTGACCAATATCTGAGCTGGCAGCAACCAGGACATTGCCTCCACCATCGATGAAGGATGTGATCGTCTCCACATTTATATTTCCGCCAAAGTCTGCAGATGACCAGAAAGAACAGATTTCACAGGTTGTTTCAAGAAGACAATCACAAGGCATAAGAAT
Source organism: Dascyllus trimaculatus (assembly GCA_024666655.1). Classification (NCBI taxonomy): domain Eukaryota; kingdom Metazoa; phylum Chordata; class Actinopteri; family Pomacentridae; genus Dascyllus; species Dascyllus trimaculatus. Next base: position 4,027,330 of record CM045452.1, on the reverse strand, counting down.
GTTGACTTGATGTCAAGTGTGGGAAATTTACCCTCAACTGATGGTGAAAAGATGATCAGATGGTCGTACAGGAACTGTCCGTATTTGATCAGAGACAGAGAGGGATCATCAGCCGTCTTGAATGTGAGGTCAAAGCCGCGATCTGAAAAGGAGAGGTGCATCGTCAGCAACACTGAAACACTGGGATGCTTGTCATGCATTTAAACACTGCCTTGAACAAAGTATCAGTACTCTGAATTAACGTTACTGAGGAGAGGGGACCTTTGTAGGAAAACACTGTTTCAGGTTTGCAAGCACCATTGATGTAATCAAGTAATAAATCGTGTATAACCTCCAGTCAGTAATTGCCAATCACTTGTGTCAAGTGACAGGCTCATTTACAGTGTTATGGCAAGTGAATTATTAATCAAGTATAACATGTTAACATTCTGGCAAGAGCTGTATGTATATTGGAATTTGATCGTTCTTAACATAATTTTATCAGCTGCATTGAGCATAACATAGAATCTTAGGTGGAAGATGGTGTCTAAATCCATTGTAAAATATACTAATAAATTAGTTTAACAGTAGGGTATTTGCTCTTATGCAAAAAATGATCATCTCCTTAACACCTTTTGGATTCATGCAACCTCATATCATCACACTCCCACCTCCATGCTTTACTGTCAGGACTACGCATTCACTGTTGCAGTTTTGTGATGAAAAACAAGCATGTTTTTTGTTTTCTTGAATGCCCTCCATAGAGGTGGATAATATACACTGTCCTTCACCACTGAGCCAAGTCTGAGGCACTCGCCTGTCTGGTGTTCAGAGTTTTAATATGCAAATAGTGCACTGTTTGTGCTTGCATTTGAGAAGGATCATCACTGCAGCTCTCATTGTTGGTACAGTGGTTCAATCTAAACCTCCTGATTACTGCTGTACCTGTGTTTCAAGTGATTTTACTTGGTGTTGTTTTCCATTTTTGAGAAGCCTCTCAATCTGATTTTTCAGTTTCTCTGGCAGTTCTTTTCCATGTATAGCCATGATGCAGACATGCAGATAGACACAGTCCATAGGTCCAAAACTGAGAAAGTTCTGGTGTTCACAGCTGCATTTTATAATCATATTCATGTAATTAGGTTGATTGGAAATCACACATGTGTTCAGTTTTGCTTCTATGATCACAGATTTTGTAACTGGAGTGTGACAGGTATATTCTCTACTTTGAGGCCTGTGTTTATAATCTAGTCTTTCTACAGCTCTTATTTTTGGTTGCTCATAGGAGGAGACACTTTACAGTTCAACTAAGAAGTGATACAATTATTGAGAGGTGATACAGTTTTGAATCATTTCACCTTTCAACGCTATTGCACAGGGCTGAACTCACTTCTATTGTATAATATTGCTAAGCTAATATTAGCAGCCTTGCTGTCCTGCATGACTGTCTACCAACACAAGCGGCTGTGCTTTGTCTCACGGAGACCTGATACAAGTTGGCTCTACACCAGTATTAGAAGGGTAAGTACTGTATGAAAAAAGCACGGTTGTTATACCGACCTGCCAGACTGCGGAAGAAGATTGAATGGGTGTCTCTGATGTTCAGGTTGTCCAGCAGCACCAACGTCTTACCGTCAGCCGAGGCACAGTGCAACATGGAAGCTAACGAAAGCAACACAAGAACACTACTGTCCAAAAGTCTGAACCGCCTTACGGTCACCATCCCTGCTAGTTTCTTCGATAGTGATAAAGAACTGGACCGGTTCGTCTGCACAACTGCTGTCAACGCCGCCATTTTGCTGCAGAAGTCGACGTCAGCGTTAGCAGCAGTCGACTGAACTCTGACCCCGAGATCCAACCAATCACAGAGAGGAACGCGTCTCCCTGACTGCCACCAATGGGAGGAGAGCTTTACTGTCAATCCTAGAGCCAGGTCAGCCTTAGGACTGAAACAAGAATATGTACATTGAATATTAATGACCAAAATGATCCTATGATTTCATGAGTCCCTGAATTGACTGAAAATGTCATTTTTAATTATTTTGCGCAGGTTTTTGTGAACCGATAGCGATATTAATTAGGTAGAAAACTGTCACAAATATATAAACCAAGGAATTAAGCTATATTTATATGAAACGACTTACCTCCCTCATTGTTTTTAAACGTTTATTTTCCCCACATATCTGCGATAAACCTTTTCACACTCCTTTAACAGACATATTGTTCTTATGAAAACAATAACACCACATAAAGCTGGTCAGACTGTGATCATTCTTTATTGAGCTGATGGTGACAAAGTGGGTCTAAGAAAGGTTACTGATATTTAATGGAGCAATTAAGAGGTGTTAATATAGTCAGACAAAATAACGACACACCCATTGGTGATAGGAAACTGTTGTATCGGAAAAAAAGCTGTCTTGGTATCAACGTGAAACTAAAAATAACTGATCAGTCTGTCATCACCTCACACATTTCCTTTTCTAATCAGAGGTATTAAGAGTTTCTGAGGACACAAACCAAATATACAAATATTATACAAGCACAGAATTTACCATGTTTGCCAAAAAACATGGAGAGATGACACCTCCCTTCTGTAAAAGGTGCGTTTCACCCATCACTTAAATCTTCAGTACCGCTACATGTTCATGTAGATAACCTTTGTATAACATGCTTTGCATGAAAATACTTCAAATAAGTACAACAAAATACTTTCAATGTGTAAGGAAAATGTACATAGATCATCAAAGCAATGGAAAAATAGCACAGAGAGGTCTTTGTTAAATTTATATTAGGCAACACAAAACTGTGATCTAAATGTTTTATACAAAGGACAAAGCACAATCCTACTTTTCATTCTGAAAATAAACAAACTTTACAAATTTGTATAACCATCTCTGTAAGAATTCTCAACATTTACCAAAAACCCCTCGCTCTCACCTTGTTTGGCAGGATTAGGTCTGCAAAAACACAGTTGAGGAGCAGTAATCTACAGATAAAAATTGTTTAAGAAAACAGTATGCTAAGAATCCAGTTTAGATTTATGTTTAACGCTGGGCTACGATGCATCTCTGAAACGCCTTGCATTTCCTTCCCCTTGTATAAATGTGCTTTCTGTTACAATGCTTCATACAATCTTCACAGGTCTTCCCTTCTATGCTTGACTCTCACATTCCATCTCTTCTTTATCCTCCTCTATATCTTTTCCATCTGTTTGGAGCTGAGTGTGGGTTTCTGCCTGTCCATCCTCCACCCCTTCCTCCTCCTCGTGAATGACCTCTCCTGACCTTTCTTGTGTTCCCCCAACCATCCCTCCTTCTGCGTCTCCCTCTCCATCTTGGGCGCGGAACATTAGCTCTCCTTCTTGGATGACCTGTTCGGGTGTGGGTTGCCATGTTGTAGCAGAATCCCCTTCAGCAGTGGTGGCTGCAGTGTACTGATAGAAGTCAGAATCTGCCTGAAACATGACCAGGGCCTGAGCAGTGTGGATGCGAACATGCTGAGCTAAGGAGCTGGCATCCAAGAATTTATCACCACACGAATCACAGGCGTACAAGATCTGGGTGTTGGGGTCTGGGAACAGAAGAAGAGTTGAAAAACATAGTAAGCCTTCAACGTCAAATTTCTCATTCTGTGTTTTCCTAAAAGTAAAAATCCAATTCCATAACAACTGGACAATCATCTGCTGATGAAGGTCATTTAATACATTTGAAAGCTCAGCAATATTATGAAAAGATTGCTTATTAAACATCATATCACTTATATTTTTTGTCAGATTTATAATCTTATAATACATTACGGCACCAACAAACTCACCTAATCCTATTTAAGTTATAACATAACATTATCAATGAGAGACAACAGCTCTATGCATCTTTATAAGTAAATAAAAAATCCAAGGATCCCTTCTGTTTTTATATTTTCTGGGTCTAACTGGTGCAATTTATTGTTATATTTTAACAACAACAGGCCAAAGAAATTAATTTCCTGGAACAAAGACCTATCTGTTAATATCAGTGAACAGGATTGGGAAAAGGCATGCAGTAAAGTCCATACAATGTCAATTAATAGTCAGCTAAGGATATTACAATTCAAATGGCTAATGCGTATATATACAACACCGGTGAAACTAAACAAGTACAGTAGGGACATACCAGACATATGTATAAAACATGGCTTAAAAGGTACGTTCATACACTGTATGTGGGAATGCAGTCAAATAAAAGCTTTTTGGGTCTTTTAAAACAGATTATGTTGGATTCCAAATTATTTATAATGGCTTTATATCCGGATAAACATACATTTAGTAAAGCAGATAGCACTTTTATTGATTTCAGCTCATTGATAGAAAAAAGATGTATTGCTTTGAAGTGGAAAAATGTGAATGGACCGAGTGCCTCCCAGTGGTTAAAACAGATGCTGTCTAGCTTACCTTTGGAAAGGATAACATATATTAATAAGTCAAAGCAACATGTATTTGAAAAGATTTAGGGGCCCTCTATCGACTTCATTAAGGACTTGGATGCTTCTCATGACTTGACTAATCTTTGAATCCCTTGCAGCTATATACTATATCTAGAGATGATACCTCCTACATTCTAAAAGAGATGCTATGTTCTTGAAATGCCCTGTTTTATTTTGTTTTATGTGTTATATTTGGGTCATTTTATTTTTGTTAGTGCTTTTTTTCTCTTTGTTTTCTATATTTGTATAAAAAGTAATCCTGAACTGCTTTGTAAATACGAGTATAATTGAAAACTGTATCACCGTTGTAAAATATCTATGGACACAATAGCAGGCCTTTCAAACTTGCCGTCGAGTTTTGATTTCAGGGGGTTGAGTCCTTGCCCACATTATGTCAACCTAATTCTTGATGATAGCTGAGTATAGCTTGTTTTTTTTCCCAGCCCAATTCCTTGTTATGTTAAGTGCAAGTCCTGTCTCTAATGTTTGTACAGTTTTATAATGCTATGATATAGAATTCATCCACAGATGCTTGGGTTATTACAAAGTACCAGTCATACCTGCTTCTTGCACTTTCTCGACTGCCTTGGTGATTTCAGCTTTCAAAGCCTCAGTCTCATCTGCAGACACTGAAGCAGCCACTGGAACGACTGTTAACACACACACGTGAAAAACAAACATTTATCACTGTCTCTTTCCTTTTGTCCTCTCATCATCTACAAAGGTGCAGGGTGCTGTCTGTGGCATTGATAAGGTCCTAGTGAAGCATGCTGACATTTCCCTAAGAAAAAAACACTGAGCTTTGTCTTGAAGATGCTGTCTGACCTGTCAGCTGAGCTACAGCACTGGCTGCCAGGGCCTCTGTTGCCAGGGTGACGATGTCCTCTGTGGTAACAGTAACTATGTTGATCTCGCTGTCAGAGGTGGATGCCCCTGCGCATCCATCAGCCCCCTCGTCTGCGCTTCCTCCAGCTACCACCAGCCGCTTCATGCCAGCCTTGCCATGGTGGACAGTCTTGACGTGGGAGCGCAGATTGTCCACACGGTTGAACCCTCGACCGCATTTATCACACAGGAAAGGTTTCTCTCCTGAGACAACAGTACAGAGAGAAGTGACTGAATACTTAAAGGTGAATGCTGTGAATTCTGCTTGGTCCAGGTGTGATAGCTCCAGACTTTCTTGCTCAACAGCTGAATGTCAGCCTGCCTATTCATCAAGTAGCCAAAAGCCTTACAATTATTTCATGCAAATTTTGTACTTACCTGTGTGAATGATGATGTGCTTCGACAGGTCTCCCACATTGACAAATGCCTTGTTGCACATCTGACACTTGTGTGGGCGGACGTTGTCGTGATGGCGAATGTGATTGGCTAGTTGACTAGACTGCACAAACCTGTCCAGAAGGAAATCTTAGATAGGTATCTGGCTTTCTCACACACGTAAATGGTCAGTTCACAAAAGCAAACAAAAGAAAAACCATCTCAATTCACTGAAGCTTAAACAAAGCACTCTATGAGAGGAAACATTTTAGTAAACTTCTCTAAGATCACTAAGTGGGAATCTTGAAGCTGAAATCACCTAAAGTCGCTGTCAGTGAGCTTGAAGTTCCTGTGATTCCCATCCTTCCCTATGCAAGTCAAAACTTTTAACCAACAGTTTATCTTTTCTGCTCTCCCTTCACATATTTTTAGTAGTGCTGTCAAAAATATCGCGTTATTAACGCGTTAACGCAAATCAATTTTAACGGCGTCAATTTTTTTATCGCGAGATTAACGCGGGCGGGGGTGAGTGGGGCGGGGGCATGGTTGGCGAGTGCGAGGTGTTCGCCGTCGGAGTCCGACAGGATCTCCTGCTGGCGGTGGTACAGCAGCAGTCTCCTCGCCTCCATGCCTTTCTGTCGGCTCCTTTTCCCCGTCCCGAACCGCCTGCCGCTGGTCCACGCGGTTCGGGACGCGCACCGCCAGGTGACGGCGGCCTGGGGTGCGCGCATGACGATTGACAAGACCAAAGTTATCTGTGTGTGTTATCAGAGTGAACTGAGTTCTCATCGTTGCACATCCGGTCTGTAATACCACGTGATGGCCAAACACAGCTGACGCGAATTCTCCGCCTCCTCCTCGTATAAAATGATAATTCAAGGGACATTTAGAATAGATAAAAAATGTGCGATTAATTTGCGATTAATCGCGAGTTAACTATGACATTCATGCGATTAATCGCGATTAAAAATTTTAATCGATTGACAGCACTAATTTTTAGACATCCATGCTGGATAATCTCAGGTTGTGTTCCAGCCACTTCCAAACTCTGAACCATTATTGCAGCATCACTCTATGTGCCCTTTCCTGCTGAGCTGACCTTTTGCCACAGCGATCACAGACGTAGGGTTTCTCTCCCGTGTGCTGGCGGACATGAGCGATGAGGGAGCTGGCCTGGGTGAAAGCCTTGCCGCAGATAAGACAGACGCAGGGTTTTTCTCCTGTAACATATGAATTACTGTCTCACTAGGATAGGAAGTAGATAATATTCAAGTGGAGCTTCAGATTAAAAAATGGGAATATGCTGCTTTCATTCTATCATGTGTCTGAATGTCATGCTAGTACCTGTGTGGATGCGCTCATGCCGCTGCAGAGCTCCAGGGTCGCTGAAAGCTCTATGGCAGTGCACACAGATGTATGGTTTCTCCCCACTGTGAACCCGCAGATGTCTCTTCAGATTTCCTAAAGAGCAGGTACCATTACACAACGGTTACCAAATTGGTCAAGCAAAGAAAGAACAATGTCAACCTCCTAATGACAAAATTATCTCATTTTCTCAAGAAAACAAAATCACTTTCTCGTTATAACGAGTTAATTTTCCGATGCGGTAGAAAGCCAGACCAACCAGCCAGACCACTGTTAAGGATGATAACTTGTATCCACAGGCTTAAGTTGAACCATGGCTGTTTAGGACTTCTGTAATGTTTTAAGGTTAGATTTGGCTCATCTTTCAGACAGAATGGTGCGTCACAGATGAGTTGTTGAAGGATCCATTTCTTTCTGTGGTAAATAGCTTAATTTTGGTGATTTCTTTTAAAGATAACATGCTTTTTAATCCTGGTGGGCTTTTGGGCTCAGATTGCTAATCTTACAAAAACAAGTCCAACCCCACCTAAAGTAACTATGATAATAATAATAATAATAATAATAATAATAATAATAATAATAATAATAATACATTTATTTTGTATAGAGCTTTTTCAGGACTCTCAAAGATGCTTAACATAAACAAAAAAAAGAATAAAAGCAGGTATAAAAGCATAAACAGTTAAACGTTAAAAGCAGTCTTGAAGAAGTGAGTTTTGATTGGTGATTTAAATGTGTGGAGGTCTCAAAGTCTCGGATGTGTGGTGGGAGAGAGCTCCAGAGGGTGGTAGCAGTGACAGAGAAAGCTCCGTCCCCCCAGGTTCGGGACATTAATAGTCAATTTTGTGCCTATCAAATACTTGTTTCAGCACAAGACAATAAAAAACACTGTCGGTGGTCTGTGTGGTCACTTCAATTCAAAATCACTTCTTACCCTGTAGATACTAGCTGAGAAAGGCAGAAGCAGAATAATATGGCAATGGAAGTAGAGAGAAGGCGAGGCATTTATTTGTGTTGCGCCTCCTGATTTAACATAAGAGAACTAGTTTTTGCTGTCATTGGACTGATTTTTGATTTATCATTAGACTGAGAGTGGGAACCTTACATTTTTTCAAAATAATAACGTTTGCAAAATTTGGATTCATTTATAAGAGAAGGAAACATGTTCTTACCTGAAGTGGTGAACTGTTTGCCACATTCCTTGCACTTCAGAGGCCCGTCTGTAATGTGGATTTTTAAATGAGCCTTCAGATTCCCAAGCTGCAGAACACAAAACAAACATTTTCTGTAACATTTCACAAGCAATTAATTCATTGGCAGAAAAGACAGACTTTTTAACCATGTTGTTACCTGGTTGAAGCGTTTGTCGCAGTGTGGACACTTGTTGCCCTTCTCTGTGTCATGCGTCTCCAGATGTCTCATCTTGGCAGTGGGGTCAGAGAAAGCTTTCTCACAGTAGTCACAGTGGTACGGCTTCTCTCCGCTGTGCACCAGCTGGTGGCGCTTCAGGTTGCCTGAAGTGGTAAACAGCTTGCCACACACTTCGCAACTGTACCGTGCCTCGCCTGTGTGGCGTTTGCGGTGTAGGTTGAGCAAACTGATCTGGCGGTAGCTCTTTCCACATGTAGAGCAGCAGTATGGCTTCAGAGGGCTGGGAGGTAATGACAGATCAGTGTAAGACCTTAACCTGACAGAGCTCCATAAACAGCCATCAGATGAAATGTGCGAATGAAAAAGGGAACTCACCTGTGTGTTTTCTCATGGGCTTTACAAGCTGCAGGGTCAGAGAAAGCCTTGTTGCAGTCTCGACAGCTGAACGGTTTCTCTCCAGTGTGAATACGCATGTGTCTCTTGAAATTACCTGTGTGGGTAAATTTCTTCCCACAGTCCTGGAAGAAGGAAAATGTGCCATGAAGTTTGAGCTGAGAAAACCTTTTAATGCAAAGATATGTGTGCAAATTTAACCAACATTTGCCTTTAACTCTCTATGTCACCAAGAACTACATGAGCTTCACTAGCATTTGCCTGTTTGATACTACAATACCAGATTCAACCTTCTGAACCCCAAAACCCACCGATGGGTATGAAAGCCACGTTATCCCTTCTAAAACTACACCTTTATCAATGAAAGAAAATGTAAAAACAGGAAGACTCAGCCAATGTTCAATTTTTGATGATTTGTGAAGTACTCATTTTTTTGAGGTACAATTTCATTATGAAAAATTCTCCAAATCTCATCCAAAGAATGTGATATTTCATCAAAATTACTTTATTCTACATGTCTCAATCAAAAATTTACCAAAAATAAACGCTTTGTTCCAAATTCTGTAAAAGATGACGTGATGTTCAACTCAGCAGCTGCAACGTGATGTTTTGGCTGGCTGTATGTACACAGGGGAGACAGGAGACAAGTATGGAAATGGATTAAAAATGTTAGAAATAAAAGATCTATAGTATGTAGAAGCACATTTTTTTCCCAGAATTGGTGGTTGATCTTATATTTTTATCTATTTTTGTAAAATTAGTAATCAAAGCAATACAAATTTGTTTGTTTTTTTGCATTTTTAACATTGTCTCTACTTCTGTTCATTGTTGTGCTGTTTCCATAGAGGTGCAAGGCTTTATATTGCAGTGAAAAATGAGCAACTGAGCAACAACGTGACAGGAGCAAGAAATGGGTTAAAAGAGCTTTAAAAGCTGTCGCAAACTGCACAGGTTAAAAAAAAAAACAGCACAGTGTGCCTGGGGGTTTCTGGAACTACTGTGACAGTATTGCAATGCTGTTCAACAGCTTGTCAAAAAAAAGCTGATATTAACATTTATGCACCAACTGAAACAGTCTGATAAAATGTCAACACTAAAGTAAAGAAGTTAGAAATTCTTAAATGACTTATTCTTCCCTCCTGCAGCCACACTGATATTTCTCACCTCACATTTGTGTGTCACAGAGCTGTAAGGCTTTGACTCAGATCGGCAGCTCATAGATGCTGACTGAGCTTGTCTCCCGTCTCTCTCGCTGCTTGAACCGACTCCTCCCACCTGGTGGCTGATCTCGTCATCTTCCTCTCCAAGTCCCTCTTCGTCATCGGCCTCCCCATCGCCGGTCTCCACAGAATCATCCTCCTGTTCTTCAGCCACCTCCACCGGCTCTGCCAGCCTCTCCTTAGTTTTTGTCTTGGACGGGCCTTCATCCTCGGAGTCATTCTCTATGAGGGCAACAAGAAAAACCCTTGAAAATGACAAACTGTCCAGAGCCTTGACTGAAATAGCTGTAATAGTAAAGTCTAAACAGATTTCAGACTTCAGACTTTCTAAAACTGTTACCTGGCAACTCTTTTGAAAAAAAAAATCCAGATTCTTAGTGTCTTTTCAAACTTCCTGAATTTTTCTCTCCAGGAAATGTTTTAGTTTGCCGATGCTCAAAATAACCTGTAACTAATAGGAAGCTGAAGGGGACATGTTGTTTGTTTGGGTTCACTTTTCACTGCAATATAAAGTATCTATGGAAACAACACAACCATGGCTAGAAGTAAAGAGAACTCAAAAATGTGTTTGTGCTGTATGACACAGTTATAATGTCATAAATCCTTAAAAAAAAAGTCAGAACAAAAATGCATGATTTCTGTTGAAACAGAGTTAAACATGGCTTCTTTGCTGCAGTGAGGAGCTCAGACAGGGGTGGACTGGGGCAAAAAATCAGCCCTGGAATTTTTGGCCCAGACCGGCCCACAACATTATTGGTTTACTGAATCAAGCATTGATTTTTGTGGGAGGGTAGCGCCGGGATCAGGCATGGTCTGTGGGGGTCTACCCTCCGCTATCGGATGCTGCTGCTGCTGGACCAAATATTTTGGTGCATGTGGAGGCCTCTGCTTCCAGTGATTCCAGTTTTTTCATTTGTTGCTTTTCAGCGCTAACGGGGCGTTTTTCCAGTGGCTGTTTTTCTATGATGGTGTCAGACTTCTCATCTAACCTCAGCTCACTTGCTGTGACTCTGTTAGCCCCGCTCATTTAGCAACTGGGTGATTGACAGGCCCTGACTGACAGCTAGCCAATGGGATGTGTCGATGGGCTGTGCTGAATGGCCAGTCAGCCACACAGCTGGACAATAGGTCACATAACTGGCCGGCCAATTATGGGGGGAGTGGGGTAAACGAAACAAACTGTTGGCCAGCCCCACTAGACACCGGCCTACTGGGACAGAACCTGGTATGCCAGATGGCCAGTCCACCCCTGAGCTCAGAATAGATTTAGTTTTTTGGGGGGTTTTTTTTGTTTCTTTTTTACAAAATTTGTTTCATACCAGTTATTTTTGGCAAATTTTTTAAATGAGACATGTAGAATCAAGTGATTTTGATGATTTGGTTATGTTTTCAGACAGAATCAAAGTCACACATGATTAGTTGAAAATATGATGACCCCTGCTGTTTTCACAGATCCTTTTTATGACAAATGGTGTAATTTGAGCGATTTTTCAAAGACGGCATACTTTTCAAACCTGCAGGTTTTTGGGGTTCAGAGTGTTACGATACATAGCTGTGACAAAGTAAACTAGCAGAGCCTGCTCACCAGGTGGGAAGTTTCGTCGAGGAGGTTTTCTGATTCTTCTCCCTCGAGAGCTCATGTAGGACGAGCTGCCAGCAGGTTTTAACTGTGATTCTGCAAAGACATCGAAAGCACCTGTTAATTAAATCATTAAGTAAAAGGCTCAACACTTGTTATACAGACTGCTATCATCATGTTGGACTTCAAAATGTTATGCATAATAGGACACATGCTTAATGATTAGTTCTATGAATAAGTGTTTACTCGGTGCATAGTCAGCGTCAGAGGGGTCATCCTGAAATCCCGTGGCTTCCTGCACAGCATTTTCTTCCTCATTCTTTACGGATATCTTCTTTTGAGCAGCTTTGGGGGGTCGTCCACGGCTCGAGTGGATTCTGGCGGGGTTGGGCTGAGAGACAGTTTGCTGTGTCTCAGTAGAGATGTCTTCCTTTAAACCATCCTGACTTTGTGTGGGGTCTTTGTCAACTATGGCGGTGCTCAGAGGATGCTCCTCTGCTTGTGACGCCGCTTCTGACAGATGATTCTCCAGTTCCTCTTTCTGCTCTCCTTCACGTGTTTTTTCATCTGGTTTGATGAAGGAAAAATGGAGAGGAAGTTTTCTTTTAAATTAAAAAGGTGTGGACAGTTACTGGATTCATTTCTTACACTTTGATAACAATACAGAATCTAATTACAGTGTTGAATATCAGTCAGATTACATCATTAACCAGAGTAACACTCATCATTTAAAGCCCCTTCTGGCTTCTTCTTTCCTCATAATACAGATAAAGAACTACAGGGCTCCAGACTGTAACCAAAATGGTCGCACTTGCAACCTTTTTTTGAGAGGTTGCAAGTTGAAGTTTCAAGTGGTCGCATTCATTCTGATGTGTAAAAACAAGCTCTTTAGCTTTTGTGTGTTTTAAAAAGATAAAGCGGTCTGTAGCTGATTATTTTAAAAACAAATTGAGGAAAGAGGAGGCAGAGAGGGAGAGGTCCCGACTCAGACACCTGATGATCAGAGTGGAGGTGCAGGCAGAAAGATACAGACTGAACCAGTGAAGACAAGATACAGTGGTGGGGCTGCAAATTTAAATCAGCACAATAATGATTTTAGCTTCCTACCATTGTATGAACACGATCGACTGTGGTATTTACGCTCAACAATGCGCTGATGGGGAGCACACCTACATGTGCTGTGTTGTCTGCTCATAGGAAACAGCTCATGTAGTTAACATCATTCGGTTTCACCTTGGACAAATCTTCTTTAGAACACCTTATTGCACTCTTTTTTCAAAGTAATTTTTGCTCACACACCTGTCTGAGCAGACCGCAGCCACCAAGCAGCAGCTACCGCAGCCTGCACTGTGAGGCGTTTAGGGAACATCAGTAATTGCAGTGTCTATTGATAAGCAGATGTTTAGCAAGTGAGGTGTTTCGCCTGTGCCAAGGTGGGAGGAGCGACCAAATAAGAAAGCTGGTCGCACCAGTGCTACCAGTGAAAAAGTTAGTCTGGAGGCCTGGACTGTCATCTGTAATGACAGCTACCAACCAAGGAGACAGTGGAAATACAGCTTTGTCATTATGAGCCTGATGCCACAGAAAGTGACAGCTGAGACTACACTTTACTAGATTTTTAAAGGAGGATAATATATGTTGTTATTCTCAACAAATGACTGAGCTGCTTCTTGTTAACTGTGGTTTTGTCAGTGCATAGATTACTAAGTTGAAGGCAATGAGTGTTGACTTAAAAAGGCAGAGGCATAGAAATTTAATGCATTCATTTTAAATTTAATAACTGTGAATGTTTACTGCAGCCCTACACTGAAGAAGTCCACAAAGCTACTAGAACTTGAAGAGTGGACTCACCAACAGCAAAATCCAGTGTTATGAGGGACGGAGCTTGATTTGACATTGACTGGTATGCAGAACATGCATTTACGATTTCTTGCATCTGTAGAAAGTGAGCAACAGACAGCACGTCTTCTACATTCTGTGGACTTAAACTCAGCTTGGCAGTGTACATAAACTCCAGGACCTGACCCAAACCTGCAACGATAATTACCAAGAAGATTAAAACTCATTGCTTACATAAATAATATGAAATGATCCAGTTATATATAGTCCACAGCCACCAACCTGCTGCATTGCTAATATCCAGATGGACCACATCCTTCTGGTCCAGGAACAGGGTGCGGAAGTAGACGCTGCAGGCTGCCAGGACAGCTTTGTGAGCCTTGAAGTCCACCCCATCCACAACAAAGGTGCAGTCACACAGCAGGCCTTGCTTGCGCTGCCTGTTAAGCTGCTCCAGAACTTTCCCACTGTGCCATGGGAACTCCATTGTCCTGAAGGCTTGAGGATGGTGCAAGAGGCTGGCAGGCGCAGGCTCTGTGGATAAGAAACATCACATGTAGCACACTAGAAAGGGCTCAAATGGCTTGACTGGTAAATCTGTGCCTTTACATCACCGTTGTCTTTTTATTAAACAGCTAGTTAGTGTTGTTCACCTCGGACATGATGACGTCTCCTTCCAGAGCATAACAAGGCTTTCTAACTTCAATTCAAATGACTGAAGCAATCAGTACAGTGCTGGAGATGTGAGAGTGGTATGTGAAACAAAACACAGGCTTTCAGTATTAAAAAAGAGCAGCAATGACTTAAAAAACTATATGCTAATCTATACATAACAGAAACAAAATGAAGTATCAAATCTGTAGTCAGTATTTTTTATAGGTGTCTGTTTATCTTGAATATCTTACCTTCTCGTTTATATGTACAGTATATAACAGGATCTCAATATTTACATTTTATCAGTTTACAGTAATTGCATAGCTATTATTTAAATTAAATACTAACTGTTTAGATTTACTGTATAAAACTACAGGCCCCACAGTAGGAACAAAGGTTAGTACACATTTCATTACTGAGATTGCACTTCGACTGATTGCCTTTACTTTAGATGACAGATTCCATACTCCTTAGCATGGAGGATACTACGTTTGTGGAGTGATGTCCTGCCATTTTGAGGTCTATCAATCAGCTCTTTCTGTTCGTCTGGCATTTCTTTTCCATGTGTGGCCATGATGCAGACAGACACAGCTCACAGATCACTTCATAAGACTGTGCCTTCAGTTCGGCTATTTGTAAATCACAGATGTGCTCAATTTAATTTCAGTGATCACAGTTTATTTTATATAAAAGTTGTGTGCCAGTGATCACAGCCTTATTCACTTTAGTTGCATTTAGTGTATGCTGTGTGGCCTGCATTTCCAAGTCAGGCATTCTAAGGTAAATGCTTTGAATGTTCATAAGACTAAATGTGATACTAACAAGGCGATTACTGAGAGGCGATCAAAATCTTAAATTAAATTTAAGTGATGTTGCACAGAGGTGTACTCACCACTGCTGTATACTGTAATAGAGCCAGAAAAGAGCAAAACTAAACGTAATGGTTCTCCCATTTTTCACTATTCTCATTTAATACTGGCATGTGGGCTTACAGGACTGCATCTGACATAAAAAAAAAACACTAGGGAACTTCATTCTACAGTTTATTCTTAATTTTATGTAGTTAACAAAATCAACGTTTTAATAAAGTATGTTTCAACTGTGTATGATTTATTCCATTACTAGTCTGCATGGACCTCAGCAACACACCTTACAGTGGAGGCAGTCATCTCATATCTGCTGACTTCTTTCTTTCTTACTGTTAATCCAAACATCAAACAAGTACTTGTGTCATCGTGTCTCTGGTTCGTCTGGACTCATGTTATGTACCAGGCTAGTGTTTCTTCTGAAGACCACCAATAATAACTGTGACACAGGGTTTCAGGATATAACGGCGTTTTAACAACCAACATTTCAGCATTTTACCAGACAAATCAACATCAGACTGTCTGTGGTGTCACAAACTCAGCGTTAGCTAGCTAAAGCACGAACTGCGACAATAACAAGAGTAACAGCAGGATTAGGCTTCAGCTCCTATCCTGATGGTCCTGCAGATGTTTTGGTGGCTGGAACTTTAGTTTCACTGCACGTTTTGTCAGTTTGGTTTGACAGTGCAAGACATCGATTACAATTCCTCCATCCTTGTAGCTTTGTTATCAGGGATTAATTTAGCTTGCCTACATACGTGTAGCGAAGGGACAAGATGGCGGACTACGGCGCAGGGCCTGTCTGCATCTCTTGTTGTTTTCACAGCTACCGCGCTGTTTTCGCTCCAAAGAAGCGCCATTTTACCACAAACTTACTCCTGAATTACCTGTTTGTTGTCGCTTCTTCACTCCGGCTTCAGACTGCTGGGCCAAGCGCTGCTGGGGAGTGTTTGACGGAGTTAGGAAAAACAAATCCAATCGAGTTTTTCGGTGATCGATCCTGCCCCTCTCACTCCTTCCACCGCCATCTTCCTCTCTCTGATCGATTGATAGGGACCGGCCGGATGTATCACAGGAGCAGGCGCAGTGTGGACACGTGTCGGGTGCGTGATGACCACGCGGTGGCGCAATAGTCCAGAGTTTCGTGATACGCCCTCATGTTACTGGCAGTATTCCAGTTTTTCTTTACAGTCCACCGTACATTCATGTAGGTGACACTCACCACAGCCACCATCAGAGACTTATACTATACATATGTGGTTTCCTATTAAATAGATTTATATGAATAGAACAAAACTATACAAATTGTATAGAAGAGGGTTCAGTTCTGACAATTATGCACAAAAAGCTCATGAGCTGGTAAACTGATGATAAGATCTTGACCACTGAGTAAATCCACAGCCTGGTCAGGTGTGGCTCTACAGGACAGAGATCAGACAGTGTTACCCACATGTCTATGGTGTTACCAGAACAAAGATGCTTCTTCAACCGGTTACTATAAAAGGCCACTTTAAAATTCAGCTTTGTTGAAATGACATAATGCCACAGATGACAACAGAAAGATGAGAATAGGACTTAAGGATATAAATGTAATTTCAGACAGCTCTGGATGTACGTGTCCAACAACACGTTCAGGTCCGCCAAAATGTCCCCCAACGTCACTACACCCTTCAGGATCACATTCCGCGTACAGCCTCTTTAACTCTATGTGTCACAGATGTGTGACTCCTTAGTGACTTGTGATTTCTGGTCTATGAACCCACTGTCAATCTCCCCTTATCATACCTGCAGTGCAAACGGGGTTGTTTCATGATGTCTGTTTTATTCATTCAGTTGTGTTGGAACAACTACTTTTTCCCAATGTCAAAAAGAATGGATAGAATTAAACAACATATTGCATGATGTGTTTATATTTTAACACAGTATGGCTCATTGGTAAATCCATCAAAAATGTTGTACATTTATATTATTTAGCCTGATTTAAAGAGAATCCTGAATGAATGATAGTAATACTAATAATCTTTATTGAGTGTGCTTAAACAAATGTGAGTTATATGAAGTCCTTTTAAAAATAATGAGATTGTTCTTACAAAGCTCTCTTCAAGGGAACATGCTGTGAAAAAAACTATTCATCTCAAACATACTTGCCGTACATTATGAATAGTGTTGCGGTGTGTTTCTAATGCAGAGACGACACCATGGTTGAAACCCAGAGGAGTGATTTGTAGCCACATAACAAAGGCTTGTAAATTCTTTGGACTGAATAGCTCCTTTCAGATTCTTTTCTCGTGAAAGCAGAACAGGATGCTCCACAATTACGACCCATGGACAAAAGGCTGAATGGAAGCACCTTCTATCTATCAGCGACTCTGTTTGGTATTGATTTTAATTTGCCTTGTGGTTCTCATGGCTTACTCACCTTTATCAGGATGGGGGTTTTTTTTACGTGGATGTATGATGAAGAAAGCAGTGGTGTTAGGCCTGTCTCGTACTTTCCAAAAGTATCACATAAAATAATGCATCCTTCACCTCCCTCAGAAGAACATTTAATAATCCAAAACTAAGGTTTAACTGTGTAAATATAAAGGCAAGTACTAGTATATACAATAACAGTTTTAAAAATAACCCTCAATTTTCCCCCCTATTTTTTTCTATACGAGAATATATTAATTAAAATTGATTTCTCTTCCTTCTATTAATATTTCTGCAGCTCTGTCCCTAAACTCCAGCCTTTAATAAATAAAAATGCTTCCATCAAAGTCCATCAAAATGTTCTCACATATCAGGAGGTTTATTGTCAAAGCAGAATCCTTTTATTCACACAAACAATAATAATATACAATAAGTTATTATAAAGGAGAGATGAGCTCTTTTAAAAGTGAGTGTTACGTTTTAAAACGGTGTTAGAGAACAGGAGTTAAAATAGTGAGCTAGTCTGTTAATTGTGCTTCTGTGCTGTCTCATTGTGCTATGTGCAAGTATGACCTGTTGATTCTCTGTAGGGTGAACTCACCCCGAATATAAATGAGCAGCGACAGGCCTTGTGGTGGTCATGGAAGGTAGATGTGGGATGTTTTATAGAGCGCAGTGTCTCTGCCGCTCTGACTGTTTGTAGCAGAATGATGGAAGTGACGACAGGAAATAGAAAAGTAGCACGAAACACACAAGAAGTTAGGGGTTTGTGGTGAGAAAGCCGGTCCATGTCTAGATTTTGATCTCAGTGCGGAAGGTCTGTACAAGCTCATGCTTGGCCGGGTGCCGCCTCGCCCGGACTGTCAGGGTTCCCTCAGCACCCAGTGATGACGTCACTGAGGTGGGGTCCACGTCCTCAGGCAGCTGGCACTTGTGAGTGAAAGTGTTCATCACTGATCCATCCTGGGCCAACTGCAAAACAGATGTATGTGTACTGTGACTGAAAATTGGTGGCATGTTTAAAGCTCCATTGTGGAAAGATTTAACACCTCTAAAGACACATGTTATCGTTCCAAATCCAAAGGAAGGCTGCCCACCTTTTCTGCACGGACTTCTATCTGGTTGTTGGACGTGGTGACGATGACATCCTCAGGGGAGAAGTCTCGAACATCAACCGTGAACTGGTACGAATCGTCAAGAGTTTTGATATTTCCAGCGCTACCTGAAACCACCACAAGATGATAATAGATATTAGACCACAGGAGAAGCACAGTTAAGTATATTTACATTCCTCTTGATGAAGAAGTTTCACTGAATTTTCACTACTTGCTATGAGCATTAAGTCTGGTCATAATCACAGTACCATGCAGATGGTGTTTCATTAGGGGTTGGATAGAGCATCTTGTTTACACGCTATCATTTATTTGGAGTTCTGTTGTTTCCATGAAAGGACACTGTTATATCATGTAGGCTTTCTTACAGTGACAAATCACAATTTCCAGTGAAAACAGACGGTGTGAATGTGATCTCTGTTCTTAGTAGTGGAGTCAGTACCAGAACAACAAAATGATGTACAGTTGAACATCCTTCTTTCGTAGTGTTTATAGATTGACAGCATATTTAATCTAATCCTACAGATGGTTAGTTTCTTATCAAATACAAAAAATAGACTTGTGAACTGTTTCAATAAAGTCTAATTTAAAAAATAAGATTATTTATTAATGAAGAAGTAACGATTACTCTTTAACTTTTCCACCTTAGACAGATCAGCTTTGTAGAGACCAAAGAGACTAAATGCATGACACACTGTTGACCATTGTGTTAGTGTTTATTTGGGAATTTGTATAATTCAACTGCTATTAATGTAGTTTCTTTGTTGTGAAACAAAATTCAAACCTTTAGACTGGGGTTTGACTTGGGCATAGAGTCAACTGCATTTAGCACTATGGAGTCACTGTAAAGTCTTATATTATAAACTTGTCATTGCTTTAGATTTATAGGTTTTTAATTTACTATTTTGTAACTGCTGTCTTCTATTTTGTGTCTTTGCTGCTGTAACAGAATAATTTCCCAGACCTGGAATACATAAAATACTTCTATTCTATATTCTATATTTATTATATGAATTCAGCATTTTCCTTCTAACAAGGCAAACTAACAGAAAATTAATTCATTAATTTCAATTTCTAATTTCCATGTATGGATACAGCTTGTGGTTGTGTGTATTTTAAAGCTGCATAATCTTTTTTGGCCAATGGTGGCAGTACGACTAATTTGTGAGTAATATTTAGCATTCAGTATTACACCTTATGAAGTTGTTGATGTCTACTAGTCCAGCGGAAACATAGCATTAATTAGGAGTCCTTTCTGTCTACCCTATAAATATAGTCCAATATTCACTGTCCTTTTAGCTCTGTTTTGGCCTCCACCAACTTCTGAGAAAACATCTGTCTGATGCAGCTGGAAACAAGGGTGCTGAGAGCAGGGTTTGGAAAGCCGAAAACACAGAACCTAATAGAGGTAACTGCAAACTCAGGTTTGTGGGTCTGTCATTGATAGCAGAGTAAATTTCACACTAAACAGTCATTAAACCCATCGTTAATATAAATTATAATTTGGTACAGTTCTGTTATATAAAAACAGGTTTAGAGCAGCAGCAAACACAAACAGGGCAGGCCCACTGCAGAGAAAAGTAGTCAGATCTATTGTCTGACCAGTGAGGACTAACTGTCCCCACTGATACATGACCTCACACACATGCCACAGGACTGGAAATGAGTGTGTGTGGGGGTGATATTAGCTCTGACTTCACATTTACAAGTTAGTTCAATTATGTGACATCATTCCAACTATGTGTGTGTGTGTGTACACTGGTCACCGGGCAACCATCTGGTCATGCCTTATGCAGGCGTCATCCCAGATACTCAGTGTGTGAAGTCACTGCTGGCAGTCAGTCCCAGCATTCCTGGACTTTTGTACATGTATATATGTGCGTGTTTTTTCCCCCTTCAGCAGCACCCACCCGAAGCTTCTGTTCTGCACCTATGAGATACCAGTCACAGCTCCAAAACAATTCTGCTGTGCCTCTGACGCAGGGAACACATGGACTGGGAGTCCATTTGAAGATCAGATGTCACACATTCACATGTCTGTGTGCACCAGCAGTGAACTGATACAGAGCAGTTCACACCAACTAGACACATTATGAAAGCTCTCCAGACCGATGACTTACACTACATTTTAAACATAGGAAAATTTAAAAACCCTACGGCAGAGAGCTACTTCAATGAAAATACATGGCTATTGTGTTTACCTGCTCTCTTTTCATCAACAGCACCATGGATACAGTCTTGCTCACAGAAACATTCATGCACACACACACCAGAGTCTTTTGGCCTTTTAGTCCTGCCTGTTGTCTTCTTCCTCTGAAATGTCACCTCTGACATATTTCATTAGCACCTTACGGGGAAAAACACCACACTGCACACAAGTCGCTTCAAAGCAGAGACATAAATCTGCTTTACAGTCAAAGCGGTCCCTTCCACCTACTTTTGCTGTCTCTTACACCCTTGTTGTATACAAAGTGAGTTCCAGAGATTTCAATTTGCGTCCAACTTACTGGAAAAACCCAAGGTGTCACTCCCAGGCCTCATGAAGGAGCCAAAGTCCTCAGCGAACAGTCCTCGGCTCTTCTCCATGTATGGGTTACCAGAGGATGAAGTTGAGGATGAAGTCTGGTGGAAACTACGCTCCGATCGATAGGCAGAGGAGTTGGTCACACTCATGGATGGCTGTGAGTGCTGGATAAGGCAGAGGAGGAGAGTAAAGAAAGAGAAGGAGGCGGAGGGAGTAATTCTTCTTGTGGCTGCTGTGGGAGTCTTCCAGAGGCTTAAATTTTAGAAATAAAGCACACAGCTCTTCTCTCTTCTCTTGTTTGCTTTCTTTTTTGTCTATTTTTTCTTGTTTGTGTGGTACGATCACTTATTTTCCCAGCCTCCTGCAGCCACTCACCATGGCCCTTATATACTGAACAGTCCCATGCATGGTTGGGAGGTGGCACGTGTGTCACAGCTCATTGGGAAAGAGGACCAGTGTTCTATATTTATCATGACACACACAGAGTGATGGAGAGACGGGTCTGTGGTCGGAAAAGTTCTGGGCATCGACGGGCCTGAAGTTAAGGGAGGGAGAGAGAGTGGGATTTGATAGAGAGAGGTAGAGAAAGAGCAGGGGGTGAGGGGGGGCAACAGTTGCCATTCCAGACACACCATCCCTGAAATAGCTTCCTTATCCTCTCTTTAATTCCTGCTCCACTCCATCACTCCATCTGTCTTTCTTCTGCTTTCTTAATATTCAGTGCCATGTCTTGACCTGGAACTGGAGCCACACATGGTTCTGCCATGACATCGAATCCAGTGTTTTCACAGCACGCTTTCATCTCACCAGGGAGAGATGTCTTTCAGGCCTCTGTTTTCAGAATCCCACTTCAAGTGATCTGTTCATTTATTTATTCATTATATTTTAAACACACAACAGCCAGATGATCTGCTGGGAAATGTGGTTTTCCTCCTGCTGCGCTGGATTAAGAGTGAAAAGTGAAACAAAACGTGACAATGGAGCATCACCTCGTGTCTCAGAGGATAAGTAAAGAGCAAAACAAAGATGGAAAGAATGTGCTTGAAAACAAAGCCATCGGCAGGGGCAGGGGACTTAGTAGTGACATTGCTTTGTGGCTATTAATATCTAAATGGAGAGTGCAGCTAATCATGATTAGAAGACGCTCACTGCTCGCCTCTGTAGTTAGTGCTGCTGACAGCTAATCCATTAAAATCCATTTATGGGCTCTCTGACGTGGCGTATTTGACTTCTGCTTTGTCATTTCAGTTAACAGCAGGCGGCCTATAATTTACGGGTGTCAAGTGTAAAGCCAATACTGCAGTAAACACCACAGTACTGTAGGCTGAAGTCCTTCACATCCAATATCAGCAGAATCATCCTGAAAGTGAAGAGCGAGATGGTCGCCTTTAATTCTGAAGTTTGAAAGGTTACCTCGCATTCCAAATGACACCACAGTGTGTTATTTGTCTCCAGTCTTATCAGTATGGAGCTCAGACCTCGGACCGAAGGGCTAAATGCAGCCCAGCAACTCACCACCTCCCTAGCAGGGAACACACAGAGCCTCCTCCCCTCCCTGGTAACAGCAGTAATATTGTTGGGTCATAGTGGCCTGAGTGTTTCTCACCTCTAAAGGAGCTGCCACGAGACCACAGCTGCTGTTCATCAGCAAAACATGTACTTTACATCAAACGTCAGTGACGTGGGTAACAGCTGTTTTTCATCCCTTGGAAGTATCTGTTCTGCCATCCATATCATTTTTATAATTTCTCCCCTTTCCTCCAGCCTTTCCATTATTTAAGAGACAGGCTGTTTCCCTTCTTCAGGCATGTAAAAACACATTCAAACACAATAATCTGCTTGTAACTCGTAAACATTTACCATGACAAGGGAGGAGATCAGATGAGATCCGGGATGTATGCATGGAAGCTCCACTGGGGAGGAATTAGACGAGCACTGATGGCGAGACAACAAGGGTTGGACTAAGATGAGAGCGTGCCAGATGGAGGAGGACTGGAGAAAGACAAGGCGAGATGAATGAAAAGGAGTAAAGGCTGGGAGGGGGTAGACATAGAGATAGAACAGCGTAGTCAGATACTGATATTATGGAGTTTATACGTTAAATTCTGAAATATGAAACGAGGTCGGTCACCAGTTCGATTCATTTTAACAAAACGATCCAAGTAATATAATAACCCTACTAAATGACTGGTGGCTTACTTTAAATAGTCATTTCTAACAAACATTTCATGATGTTTGAATGCTTTCTTCTTCTTTTTTTTTTGCTCAGATTCTTAAAGAGTACAGCAAATAGAAGGAAACTTGTGACCAGAAAGTTGCCAGTGCAGAATATTGGCTTCAAAGAATGTGTTGGAAAGCTCAAAAGATCACAACACCTGCATGACTTCAGTCAAACGGATGGTCTCTAGGTAACCGTGCCGTGTGAGGTTAGAACCGTCCACAATGTTTGTTCTACAATTAAGTTGATGGAGCCAAATGATTTTTGTAAATGTGAGAGAAACATGAGCATCACTCCTTCAAATAAATAGGACAAAATATTGTGAAGAATTATTTCTAGGAGCAGGCCGGGAGTTATAAGAACAACAAGAAGATGACGAATTGAGAACATAGTGGGAGTGAGAGAGTGAGTCTGATCCAGTGGTCAGTAATGCATGTTGTTTCACCACTGACATTGGGTCACCTCTATATGTGTGTGTTTGTGTGTGCATTCCTTTTGGTCGACATGGAGAACACTGACACACACACCGACACATCGACACACACACACACACACACACACACACACACTCATCGGCATAATGCATTTCCAGGCCCCTTACCCCGATGGAAACCTAATTCTAACCTTAACACCCAAACCACTCTTCACCCAACAGCTTTGAAGGAGTATGAAAAAGTGAGGACCAGCAAAACGCTCTTCCCAACATGTCCTCCTTCAGTGATCTAACACTCACACTGGACCTCACAAACATATAAGCACACACACACGGCTCTCCTGCTGGGGCTGTGTCTGCTTCAGCTGCTGCTCTTACATAATGTTAAATCCCACAGTGATAGACTGTGGCTGAGCTGGAAGGTCACCTCTTGGTGGCTAGCTTGCTTTCATAGAGACGGTCAGTTTTTCATGCTAATGTTGCCATGCAGCTACTGATTAACAGCAAAAGTCTGGGAGCTAAATTCACCGGCTTCGCTGACCTTCATAAACCCTCCTCTATAAACAGCTACGCTCTCGAAAAACCCATTTTCAAACATCTGCACATTTGATTTCATTTAAATGTAAATGTTATTCAAATGGTATTAAAATATGTTATTAAAAAGAAAAATTGTTTGAACTTTAATGAAATATTTAATTTAACTGAAAGAAAAAATGAATATGAGTCGATGTAAGAGGCTGTGCTGAAGTCTTTTGTGTTTGTTTTTGTAAAAAGAATATAACTGTCGTAAATTCAACCACAGATAAATGAAGCAAATGAAAAACTGATCACTGACTCCCTTCAGTTAACTTTTTAAACTAAGACAATACTTCTATACAATGTTTGCATTCGGTCTGTTCAGTGAACCACTGCGAGCAAAAATGCAAATCATGAAGTTTAACTTGAGCGTTTCTGACTGTCAGGCTGTGGTTCGGTGTGAGCATGTAGCATGTAACAGGTCCATCAGAGCTGCTGATCACTGAAAACAGCTGCAGCTGAAACAAACAAACCAAAAACAATGAGCTAGAAATGATGAAAGGCTCTGTAGTGTAAAGAACTGCAGTCAGGTGATAATCCCCCGTTTCAAACTACACAGTCACGCAGTTCGTAATTTAAAACGTGTTTATACGTGCGTGCATAAAATTCCATACTTGCAATGATAAAAAATAGTCATAATTATTACAATAATTATGCTATAAATCAACAAAACCTTTGCAGTTCCTCTTACTACCGCTGATTTACATACTGCAGGAGTAAATGTGCAAACTAAGTATAGAATCCACAGCAGTGGGTTGCAGCTACATGCTGTGCTACAAGCGCCTGGGTTTGACTGATCTGTCACTCAAGTTGCTCCAAACGGCAAGACAGCACTGTAATACTGTAAGTTATGTTTGTAAAGTGCATTTCAGTTAGTCTTCCTCAGGAATTACTGAAATATTGATGTGGAGACTTTTAAAATCTCAGCTTATCATAACGTAGTTTGTATTTCACCTGGATTTCCTCTTCCTTTTCCTTAAGCTTTCCTAAGAATATAAACTGAGGACACTTGACTGGACTTTACACTTTAGAGTATAAGTTTATCTCCCAGTGTTTTCATGTTCAGCTTGGGGATGTGGAAACTGTTACATAATTCTGATTTGCTTGTTTTCCTCTTTGCCAGGGGAGAAACTTCTTGGGTCTTCAACAATGATTAGTGACGAGGGTAAAGCGAAGCAGTCTCTCGTCTGGCTCTCTGCTCGCCTCAGTGTGCTGTTCCCATGGAAACACTGAGAAAAGCAGTCTGTATGTACATATGCATGCGTATGAGAGAGAGACAGTGTGACTGCTGCTCACAGCATGCAGATTTCAGCTGTCTAAAATAACACAGGTGCTAATTGGAAGCATAGATGAGAGGTATAACTGAGAGAAATAAACATTAACTGAAGGCTGTTTAAGGTCTGTATGTATCTGAACAATGATTATCTTGACCTTCTGCAGGCTCCTGGGGCTTTTTTTTGTGTCAGACATCTACAAGGTTCATGGTGATTTTTTCATGTTAAATGCCCTGTTCTGGTCCTCAGGGTTTTTTTTTAATGAAGGTCTTTGAAGCCAATCACTGGCATAAGGAAGGTCACTGCAATGACATCTGTTCAGATCTGCCAGAGGTGTAAAATGCACACTGAGCACAGAGTACAGATAATCATGATAAGACTTTTAACTCACCAGCAACAAGCCGACTAAAACAAGAATGAACCACAATAACAAAGGTTGCAAATTATAAAGCCACAATGTGTGTGGTGAAAAAGACAACTCCACGGTGAATGTCTAAAGCCGCTACAATCAGTATTGCAGCAATGTGAAAGGGTCAGTAATGAGCAAACAGAAAATGATGCCCTTCATCTGCGACTCTCCTCAGCTTTACTGTGAGTTTCATCTCATAGTTTAACTGTCAAGCCCATCACTTTGAGCCAAGTCATATGTCAGCTTTCTTTGTTGTCGTCCCAACTCTAAACACACAGTATGTAATGGAATTAGATTGCATTCCTAGCCAGACCAATAAAAGACAGGCAAAATGCAGATATCATTAGACGAACATGTATCATAAAGGAAACAGGCATCAGTGCAGTGAAGAGGAAAATGGCTTAGTGATACGTTAAGTGGTAATATAGCTAAAAACATAGCTAAAGTAAGCTAAAAACTGTTGTTTGGTGCTTCCTCTTATGACTTGGAGCTGAAAATACTAAAAAGCTAAACTATAAGAGAGGAATGCACACAGTATTTTGTCAGTTCAGCTCCTTATAATGTGACAACTACGCATTGGGAGCTCTGAAACTTTACACTTCATTACGTTAGATACACACACACACACACACACACACACACACACACACACACACACACACACACACACATTTGTCCATTAGTTATAAATGTGTATGTAACATATCAAATATAATATGATTATATTATTATGATAATCAGTGGTGCTGGTTGTTAAGCTGGTGTTTACATTTATCAGATTATACTGTAGTGGAACGGGTATTACACTGGAAAAATGCCCCTCCAAAACAAGAAAAAAAACTTATTTCAAGGCACTTTTATACCTCGAAATAAGTGAAAAAATCTGCCAATAAAACAAGTGAAAATTTTTCTTAAAACACGTCCCTCCATCTTGCTGAAATGTTACTTTTAAAGTGAATTTATCTTAATCAAGTGGGCTGAGACAATTTGACTAAAAATAAGACGAATAAACTTGGTAAGATGTTGAGTTTTTGCAGTGTATAAGATGGATTCTTTTTTGCAGCATTGCTGAAATTAAAAAATGTATAAGTAGGTTGAGTAGCAGGAAACTGTTTGCTCTCACACTGCACACACTGTTCCCCCAAAGAGTTAACATTAGCTGCCTTTTCAACCGTAGCTGCTCCATCACCTCTATGCTAATACCTTAACAGAGGTCAGTTACCAACCAGGTAGATAGTCATTTTCACTGCACACAGACATATGGCCATACAACCAGATATAACACTTGAAGTGCAACTAGAAGGTAAGTGTCCCTGTCTTACACACAGTGTACATATATGTATTGCATCTTCATTCAGGCTGTTTGTTTGAGAGTGTATTAGTAATACTATAATGCAAACATTCCAAGGCAAAATGAAAAGCTGGGGTGATCCTCCCGGGAGTGAAACAGACGGCGAGAGCAACAACCAGGAGCAAGAAAATCAGCCAGAAGCATCCCATAATAAGAGCCGTCTCCTCTCTAATCCATGGAAGCCGTGCAGCCAGCCGCGTGCAATTGTCAAAGGTCAGAGTAAAGTGATCAGTAGAATGTGATCAATACTGACCCAATCAGTCCATCAGAGAGCAGCTATTTGGGAGACAGTCTTCATTATGCATGTGACGTAACACAAAAACCTGAGTTATGTTTGACCTTAATCTGAGAAGTCAGAGATTATTGTTGAGTTCAAGGGCAGCACGCTCAATATTCTAGAAGACTGTGATGATAAGATCACATCTCATGCTGTTTATGTATGTGTTGTTTGCATTAAGAGCTACTGCATGACAGGCTGTGATCATTTTTCTAAACACTGAGTGATAATTACAGATTTTATGTTTCATTAGTATTCAGTTTTGCATCATAGGGTTCTGCAGTTGCTTTCCATTTAGTCATTGCTGGTTTTTAGTAGGCTATTTGCATCTGGGCACATTTCAAACACAGATCCTTTAAGCCTTCCTTTACCGCAGGAACTTAACAGCCCTGAGGCCTCGTACGACCTTCACCTTTCAGAATCATGTGAAGTTTTGGTTTCCTCTTTTTGTTTTAACTGTGTTTTACAAATGAGACTACAGATACTCATCAGTGAAAAGCAACAGCAGTTATGTCCCAGTGCCTGTGCAGATCATGGTAATTCTCAGTGCCTCAGTAGAAGGCAACTGGACTTCTGTTTTTGGTTCTTGAAGACATTTCACTTCTTACCCCAGAGCTTTCTTCAGGTCTAACTATTTGTGTGGAATCCTACTTTTTCCACCCTGAAATCAAATGGCTAATGGCCCATTAGGACCCAAGACCCTCATGCCTCCTGGTGTGTGATGACTGAAGGTGTCAATGAGGGATCTAGGGGGGACCTAAAGACTGTATTATAGGTACCTGATAAGGAGTGTGGCAGACCCTCTCCTCTGTTTAGAGATGGCTTCTCCAGTGTAACATAGGTGGCTTACTTCACTCCTCTCTTAAACTGTCTGTCTCTCTGTCCAGAACATTGGAAGCATTTCTATCCTTCAGATGCCAGAGGACTGCCTGGTTTTGTCCTGATTAGCTAGCTCTCCTGGGTTGTGTGATGCACTTGTGGAGCTGTTGTTTAGTCTCCCCTATATATAGGTCTGTGCACGCCTCACTGCTTTGGAGTACATATATCATGCTGCTCAGTTTGTGTTTGGCTGTGTTATCTTTGGAATGAATTTGTCCTGCACCAGGATTGCTTCTGTGTTGTGTTCCTTACTGAACCAGGCTGAGGGTGTCTCTACCAATACAGAGTAAACAGAAAAGGAGCACACACTTCGAGGCATGTGAGTCTGAACTGTAGGTTTTCAGTGTCCAGTATGTATCTGGGACTCTCCATCTGTCAGTTAGAAATGAAGAAGCCCCTTGGATAAGAGGTGAAAAATCTACAAGAGCCAGAAAGAGGAGTACAGTTTTCTTTTGCAGTTATGCTACGACTGAAAAGGCAGAAACCAGTTACAGAAGTAATGGTTCCCATATGATTGTGATTTTCTCTTTTCATGGTCGGTGGATAACATTCTGGTAAACCATTATATTTCCATTAATTCCAGCTACTTCAGAATTGCCTTCTATTTCCAAATGCAAATAATGGAGACCTGAATAGCTTTGTTGGTCTAGCAAACGTTCTCCTTTGGTCACTTTTTGAGGTATTGGTTGTCCTGAATGGGCTGCATGGTGGCTAGGTGGTTAGCAGCATCGCCTCACAGCTAGAAGATCCCCGGTTCGTGTCCCGATCAGGACGCTTGGGATCTTTCTGTGTGGAGTTTGCATGTTCTCCCTGTGCAGCATGGGTTTTCACCGGGTACTCCAGCTTCCTCCCTCAGTCCAAAAACATGCTGAGGTTAACTGATGATTCTAAATTGTCCGTAGGTGTGAATGAGAGTGTGCCTGGTTGTATGTCTCTATGTGTAGGCCTGCGATAGACTGGGATAGACTCCAGCTCCCCACGACCATGCAGAGGATTAAGCGGTGTATAGACAATGGATGGATGGTTGTCCTGATTAGCACAGATGCAATAGTAAAATGGTCATTGCTTGTGTGTTTTTTTGTAGTTACTGTGAAGTGATAAACCCCAATCAACAATAACCCATGAAAAGACTTTGAACTTGCTTTAAGCATCACCACTTAAACAGTGCCAAAACTCAGTTCCAGGAACTCCCCAAACCCAATAGAGAACAGTGGAAACCAGCAGGTCACAAAGCAGGTCTCAGTGAGCCTGGCCTGGGTTAGCAGATGCACTGTGACTGCGATGGCATTGAGACATTGTGAAGTATCTGCTATGGGGTCCTGCAAGTGAACACTAATCGTTTGAGCTGTCCTCTTGCTTAGTGTCTTACTGCAGCAGTTCCATCATTTAGCAGAACTTAGAAAGCACAGGAAAACTCTCTCTGTACTGACATTTTGCATTATCTGCATCTTACTTTGACACACTCAGCATGTGTCTCAGATACAGGGTTTATTTGACATTTTTTGGATTCCTAGAGTGGCTGTTGAAGCTGAGGTTTTGCCTGGGAACAGTGTGTGGGATGCAGTGGTATAGCTACGCTGCTCTAGGCATTTTGACTGCCATCCTCAGCTTCCTCATGGACCTCAGTGTAACAAAGCTGCTCAGAGGTAGACAGACCTAAACACACATTTACACGCAAACTGGGAAAGCAAAAACACAAATGATGATCAGTGCTTCTCTCTCCTGTTACTTGTAGCTCACCAGTGGCTTTATATGAAGCTGGAGGGGAACACTCTGCTGCAGTTTTTCTGCTGGACTCTTTATCCAGCGTGCCTCTGTTCCTTGGCATCATCGTTCTCCCACAACGTCTGTCCCTTCTCCACAGGTCTGTCCAGCAACACTTGCACGCAAAAGATGGAGGCTTTGGTTCAGAAGTCATGTTTCAAAAGCAGAAATAACAGCTGACTGAATTGCTGAAAGGATGGATTCACAGTTTTCTAATCTGATCTAAAACAAACTTAGGTGCCCACATCAACTATACAGCAGGACTTTGTAAGGCCACATTGTAATTTAAAAGCACAATGAAGGTTATTATCCTCAGTATACACTTTAAAAAGATGGATAATAGATAATTATATGTATTTTTCTCAGGTTCTTTTGAAAGCATCTTAATAAACAGTACTGAGAAAAGTCAAGTGTGATATTATCTTTAAAATTTAGTGAGTGTTAAGAAGCGATACAGCACAGTAGGAAAAAGTCAACTATGATTTTATCAGTCTCACAGAAATCTTTTAAAGTATAATGCATTTCCAGGATTTACTGGTGTGTGCTGATGTTGCAGATAGTGTATCTGGACACGCTGCTGTGTAGCCCACTGGTGACGCTGCTCTCCTACTGCAAGAGAAGGAAAAGAAAAAAAGATTTCAGATCAACCTTAATGAGAGGAATGAGTTTGATTCATGTAACCTCATTCCCCAGTGAATCCCCCCCAAGTTCAAAAACAAGATGTGTAGATATCACAGCTTCACCAATCGCAAGCTGAATTGTGTTTCATTTTCAGCTGCCCTTTTGTGGTGATTGTCTTGAAATCCCACAGATGCCCTTGCCTTCCTCTTACTAGCAATCTAATTATTCAAATATCATTTCAGTGTATTAACTTAGAATTGCTTTTTGATTGCTGTAGCACCACTGGATCTCAAAAAGTCTTGCCCTGTTGCTTTCTTTCTTCCCAGGCTCAGGGATACCAGAGGTGAGAACCATGCTGGTTGGCATTGAAATGCCTCATTACTTATCTCTCACTAATATGTTTACCAAGTTCCTGGGCCTTATCTGTACTCTGGCAGCCGGCAGCACGGTTTTTCTGGGTAAAGTGGTGAGAGACGCCTCAGTATGCCATTGTCATAAAAATACACAGCTATACAAATTATATATGCAAATAATTGTCTGTTATCTGCTTTCTTATTAGTTTCCTCTGTTTGTTTATATCAGGGTCCATTTGTACATCTTTCCACCATGCTGGGAGCCTACCTGAGCAAGCTCTGCACTCTTATACAAGCCAATAAGAAGGTAAACCCCAGTGATATAATTCAAAAGTAGAATGATTTACCAAAGTTTCTATTTGTATAAATGCCTTATCCCTTTTGCTGCTGTCATAAATACATATGTGCCTTCCAATATGTTTATTTTACAATGGATCAAATGCCCATATGTAATGATATACAATGATCAAATGATTATATATATAGTCATTTGATCTGTATCATGTCCTGTTTATTTTGCACGTGCTCTCTTTTTAACCAGTGTGATGTCGTTTTTAAAATTATTATTTTTTAATTCTTTTATTTCTATTTAATTTTGTATGCGTCCAAATCTTGCTTATTATTCGCTATTTTATTATTGTCATTTTTACTATTATTTGTCGAATTTCCTGATTGTTTTTATGCTTACATGTTTTAACTGTCAGAGCACCTTGTGAACACTGTTCTTAAAGGTGCTGTACAAATACAGTTATTATTATTATTATTATTATTACATATCTTATTTTGGCGAGTGTTCTGGTTTTCCCACCTGTAAAGATTATTGTCTTCGATCTATCAGTAACAAAAGCCCTAATAAAGGCACTGAACACAACAACCTGTCCATTGCCAAACCGCTGGCAGACAAAGTTGATTTAATCAAACCCCATCTCACTTCCAGTTCATCACACTTTGGTGTCAAATTTGCATGCATCAGACACAAATGTCCCAAAATTCTCTATTGGGTGCTAAAACTCAATATATTCAGGTATAAATTAGCAGAATCCACATGTTGCTCCTACAATAATATTTCACTGCTGACATATAACGTCAGTCACAGGCTGTGAGTGAAAAAACATGCAGGCCCATCCATCCATTTTCTTTTGCTTAGGCAAAGTCAGACATCCCACACATCCCTTTTCCCAGCTTCATTTTCCAGCTCCTCCTGGAGGATCCCAAGACATTCAGGCCCGATGAGATATGTAATCCCTGCAGTGACATCTCATCTAAAAAGATGCCCTAGCCACCCCAGACTTTCTTATCTCATGATCACAGCTTAATAAAGCCAACAAAACCATTCATTCATAATTATGTTGTGCTCTGGCCCCAAATGGCCTAAAATAAGTATTTTATTAGGCTTTGTTATTTTTAAAAGAAAATGCACTTGATGGAATTATTCAGCCTAATAATGTCACTGGGAAACAACTCAGACTTAACAAACTTAAATATTGTTTAACATCTTCATAAAAGAAAAAACACTGATTTAGGGAACTGGAGAAACAGGCTGGGCAGTGCTAGTAAAATGAATTCTGCATGTAAAGGCGTGAAAAGAAACAGCACATTACAACATATGTGTCTTCTAGGATAAAGAAGCCAATGAAGTGCTGGTTGTAGCTGCTGCAGTCGGCGTAGCCAGCTGCTTCGGAGCTCCTATTAGTGGTGAGAGAGCCAGTAAAGGTTCAGTATAAGGAAGTCATCATTTTCATCTGTCTTCTCACGCCATATCTGTTCTCCTCACACTTGTTCACACGTTCCTACCTTTGATTTTTACCTTTGCAAACTTCACAAAGTTGCTCTTGCGTTTTGCCCTCCTCCACACCTCTGTTCTCCCATCACGTCCACCTGTTCAACCTTGTCTCTCTCACCTCATTTGATCAGCTCTCCACCAAGTATTTTGATCTTCTTGTGTCATTTATTCCTCTTCTGCAACCTTGTTGGGGGCTCAGCACTGCTGATTCAAACTCCATTTTTCCCCTTTACAGCATGATTAACTCCAATTGTCACAGTTGCAATAAAACATCACCAACTGCTTGTCTGTTAACATAATAAATGCACATTTTAATGCCCCACAGAAAAACTCCTTACTGCAGAATTTCTACTCTTTCTAAAGTGTCTTAAGCACACACCTCTGTCTCTCCTCTCCTCTCCTCCTGCAGGTGTGCTGTTCAGTGTGGAGGTGATGAGTTCTCACTTCGCTCTCAGACATTACTGCCCATGCTTCTTCTCAGCTGCCTGTGGGGCGTTGACCTTCCGCCTGCTCCCAGTGTGGAGTGGAGATGAAGGTAATGGATGCCCTGAACAACACTCGCCCCCTCATGGTCAACAAAGAGAAGGTTCACTTTAGACTCACTGACACCTTGACCTGTAGAAACAAGGCCAGACACCCAATCATCTAGCTGAAATGTTGATTTATGTGCCATCTGCTACATGCACACCCCATTCCACAACGTTTTGAGTACTTTTGGTCTGTTTTTAACTGAAGGACACTTAGCAACCCTCCTAGCACTGAAGGAAAACCTTAATGCTACAGCATGCATTTTGCATTTTAGACATTCTTACCTCCACCTTCCAGCAGTTTCGATTGATCCTTCAAACCATACCCTCCTGCACAAAGCAAGGTTCGTTAAGAAGTGTTCAAAGTATGCTTCCCCAGGTTACAAAGTCCTATAAAGCCCTCCCAGGTGAGTGAGAGCTGTTGTAGCAGCATCGATGCACCTATTGGAATGAAATACTCAACAGTCACGTATCCCTGTAAAGCTCTGGTGGCCACATGTTTTCAGTGATATAGCATGTGTGCCGACCTCAACAGAAGACCATAAGCAATCTGTGAAAGTCTAACATGATGTTTTATTTTGTACATGCTGTCTGTTTGACAAGGAGCATCCTAACATTTAAAATGTTTAAATTGAATTTAAGCACCCCGTGTCTCACAAGAATCTCAGTTTTTAGGGTAAATACCGTTTTCTTCATTATTTTAGCGCTTTAATCCTTTCCCTTGTAAATGATGTTGACAGCTGTCTAATTATCTGCCGTCACAATGACTAAATTAGCAGAAGCATTTGAGCTGACAGATTGTAGATTTCAATGAAGTTTCAGTGCAATAGGGAATGTTAGATTCTGAAAGGCTGTGGGAGAAACTGGAGTGATGACTCCAATTTGCTTTGTGCCCTCAGAGACTCTTCAGGCCTTGTTCAAAACTAATTTCCCCGCTGCTTCCCCCTTCTACCCGCTGGAGATTCTGCTGTTTGCCTTCCTGGGGTACGTTTAATTTGACAGCATCTGCATAGTTAAACAAATCGTCTATTTGTCTCTGTGTTACAAATAAGAACAATTGGTATTCATATTCATATCAGTAGCAATGAAAAACAGTTCTGTTGTGTTTTCCTTCTGTTCTAATTAGCACTCAGAGTTGTTCTCATAGCAATCATTTCCTGGTCTAATGACTTCCGATTATCTGTTGCTGCCCGTCATCTCTCGCTGTCTGGAAGCAGGCTGCTGTGTGGGGCTGTGAGCTGCTGCTACCTCTGCTGCCACCGGCGGATTCTGCATTTTACCAAAACAAACACAGTCTTCATCAAGATGCTGACGACAGAGTGAGAGCTTCCTATGCCGGTTTATGATGGGGACGATGAGTCAGTGCAGGGACATGTCCAGCTGCACTTAAATGTTCAAAGAATCCCCAGTTATCTGTAATATATTTGTATATTTGAAAATGTGTTTCTCATTTGACAGTTTTATTTAGCTGTAGAAAATCCTCTGATTGCATTCAGTAGATAGGAAAATGACCAAGCCAGACACATTAGAACTGGATACGGGTCTAGAGCTGCATCAAACTGATTGAAACCTGCTTCAATTTCAGTTGGAATGATATAAACGCAGATGTGTGTCAAAACCTCTGTGCAGGAAAGGTCTGTACTCAGGTATGCTGGTCTTCTTCCTGGCGTTGCTGACGTTTCCCCATTCTGCTGGTCAATACATGGCTTCTGAGGTGGGAATCAGCAGCAGTCTGTAGTCTTTTTTGTGGCTGTACATACATTATTAATGCCATACAAATGTTCTGTTTATCAAATGACCAAAATGTTTTAATCCAATCAACAGACTTGAATAATATGATAGACCCCTTACAATGCACGTTCAGTTTCTGTGTAATGTCGGTCTGTATGTGAAATGATAAGCTAGGGATTTTGGAAGAGACACCCTGTTCCAAGATTCTTTGGTGCAGGGATCATAGATAGTGTTGTAGGATAAGACCGGAGAGAATTTTTATTGTTCTTCTTGAAACGACCTGTTTTGAAAGATTTATTTCTTAAGTAGAAGCAGATGAACTTGTGGCTGTAGTGTGTGGAAGTCAGCAGGTTTTGAAAGATGAGCTGTTAGTTTTGGTCTTTTTGTGAGATTTGTTCACAATAAAATCACAGAACAGCGTCAGTCTTACACTTCAAAGCTTTTTAAATCAAACCTGCTTTTCTGTGTGCTCACGCAGTAATCTACTGTCACTAATCTGTTTATCAGTACACCATGAAGCAGCTCCTCACTTCCCTACTGGATAACGGGCAATGGAACTCTCAATCCCACAATGCCTCTGTGCAAGTTGAGCCTTCGCTGGGATGGAGCTCATCAGGGATTCCTGTCTACCTCTCTTTGGCTTTCTTTCTGCTCATGAAGGTACAAACATTGCAAAGGTCAGTTAGAGAATCTTTTATTCTGTCCACCTGGACAAAGGAGCCACCAGAAGGCGCTGGGCTTAGGGAGACACTCCTCTTGTTCCTCTGGGTCGGTCACAATCACCCATAATTGACATACAATAATGGACATTTTCACAGTGAACAAAAGGAAGTTTAACCTTTGAAGCTAAAGTGTCTTGTGATACTTGAGGCTCCCTCATAGCAATGCTGCAGGTGTAAGGAACAATTGTTTGACATTTAACAGCTAGAAAACCCAGTAGCCAGTGAAGTAGCGGCTGACTTACTGGTGATCCACATTTCTTGTTTTCTCATTTGTGTTCCAAGCAGACAGAAAACTTGTCGTAATGTTGCAGAATAAACAGCATCTGCACTGAGGATAGTTTTTCATACCCGCTGAAGTAAAGCGCCTCTAATGCATTACGCTCTGAGAGAAACCAGAATAAGATTCTGTGAGGACAGACTGTGAGCTGTTCTCCTATTACCACATGTAAATCTGAAATGCAAATGTGCATGATTCAATATTTATTTGTGCGAAATGGAGAGCACTGCAAACACTTCCCCGTGCACAGACTAATAGTGAGTCATCTGCTGTGCTGCAGGTGTTAGTAGAGCTTTAAAGATTTGACAGGGTGTGTGTGTGTGTGTGTGTGTGTGTTGTTGATTCTGAGATGTGGATGCTGCTCCTCGCCTGCACTCTTCCTCTGCCTGCTGGATACTTCATGCCAGTGTTTATCTACGGTGAGTAAAGAGACAGATTTTTGCAGAATATTGAAATGACTCCAGTATAAATTTAGATATTAGAAGTCTGTCTCATTGCCTTCTCTCTTCAAAACATAAAATCTCAGCAAGGGTTTTCCTGGTATGGCAAACTGAAATATGACATCTGTTTCTTCTTTTTCAGGGGCAGCCATTGGCCGTTTGCTTGGAGAAGGCGTAGCTTATGTATCTTCCACTGGAGGGACGTCAGGCCAGCAGTGGGCTTCTATAAACCCTGGAGGCTATGCTCTCGCTGGTAACACAATATGATCAATAATACTTTGGCATTGACATAGTGGTGACAGGCAGCTTTAACTGCAGCGTTAATATCCCTCTTTCAGGTCTTTCAACCTGTTTTGAATGTTGTAGTTTTGTTAAGGCTCTTTCAATTTTGCACCAGATCTGCCTTTAGCTAATATCATTTAACAAAATGTATAAATCTGGAAATGTGGTTGTGT
Source organism: Dascyllus trimaculatus (assembly GCA_024666655.1). NCBI lineage: Eukaryota > Metazoa > Chordata > Actinopteri > Pomacentridae > Dascyllus > Dascyllus trimaculatus. The sequence goes on along the minus strand of CM045452.1, from coordinate 3,990,205 downwards.
GATTCATTGTGTAATCATCTTCCATAAAACTGCAAGAACTGTGTGCTTCAAATCAACATGTGAAACCCTTCAAGCCTGTCAAGTGTAAATTTGTGCTAAGTGTGGTAAAATGTTGCATGTTGTATATAAAACTACAACTTGTCAAAAAAAAGGACAAAGGTGACAAGTAATATATAAACCAATCAGATGCTACATTAAAACCACCAGCCAAATACTGTGTACATCCCCTGGGTGCCTCCAGGACAGCTCTGACCTATAGGTGAATGGATGCAGGAGCTCAGGGGTGTCAGGGTGGGTCTATCAGATGATTGATCTGAGGTTTAGAGGCCATGTCAACACAACACAGTGAGCTCTTTGTTGTGTTCCTCAAGCTGCTCCTGAACAGCTTTTGCTTGATGCACTGTTCTGCTGACATTATGGGATGCCATCGCCAAGTTGGGGTGTGTTTGTTCTGGAACGATGTTTAGGTGGATGGTGTGTGTGAGGGTAACATCCACATGAATACCAGGACCCAGGGCTTCCCAACAGCGTCTCATTTAACAAGATGACCAGTCTAATTCACTTCATTTGTTCTAATGTGGGGGCTGATGGGTTTGTGTTTGATGCGCTTCATGAACTTTGATAAATCACTGATAAACTGATGTTGATGTTGTTAGTACGTTAAGCATGGCTCCTGCTTTGTAGGTGCAGCAGCTTTCTCTGGCGCTGTCACACACACTCTGTCCCCAGTTCTCCTGGCTGTGGAGTTAACTGGTCAGTTCAGCCATGCTGTACCCATCCTCCTCGCCACTCTGCTGGCCAATGCCCTGGCACGCTCGGGTCACCGCCCATCTTTCTATGATGCCCTCTCCATCAGCAAGAGGCTCCCACACCTGCCCTCTCTGAGGAAGGCATGTCCTCGGTAAGCAAAAACAACAACCAAAGTCTGAGGATAAGACAAAGATACTGTTCATGTTTAAGAAGTGATTCACTAACTGTGGTGCTCTGTACTGCAGCTGAACCAGGGTGTGTGCCACCAGCAGACTCTGTGCTAGCAGCTAAAGGTATTTTAGAGCATGAAAATTGTCAAACAACAGCATGTGGACATGTAAGGAACAAATGAAGCTTATGGTATTTTATTTTTTAGGTACGCTGATGGAAGTTCTAAGTATTCAGAGGCATTTAGAGAGAATTATTTCATCAGCTGACAGATGGATGCCATTAACTTTGTTAGAGATGTTATGAACCCTGAGAAGTGCATGATCACTTGACTTTCAATGTAGTGCAGAGATTTGAGCAGAAGTTTCCTCCAAAACATTTCATTTCATGTCAGTAAATCCCGAAGACTAACTGGAAGTGACTAACTGATGTATTTTCAATAAGTACGCAAGAAAAGGACGTTTAAACCTGCTCAGTGCTCACTCACAGCAGCACTGCAGGTGGAAGGATAGATTTTGCGAATCTCAGTAGGCAGTCAAGTAATGACTGAGGTACTGATCAAGAATCCCATTAAATGTAGCTACCCACAAACCTATTAATCCTAATTTGTGCTCAGAGAGAGGCACATGCAAAAAAACACTTCTGCATGTATCTGGACAAGAAGCTCAGAAGATAAACGTCTGTGAGAAACATACATTTTCCAGACAGTACATCTGCAGAAAGATTCACTTACTACATGTATTTTTTCCATCACCAGGTGCTAATGTGAAATTACTAAAACAACTTTACTGATTAAAGATATGGATACAAAATAGACTCATTAGCACATTGACTGAAGGTTGTATGGCTTCTGTGGGTAAATGCAGAGGTGTTTGTGGGATCGTTAAGGCTTAGCCCAGCAGCCTTTGGAGTTTGAAGGTAATTCAAGTCAGTAAAATGTATATAAAGTGTGTGCAGGTCCAGGCAAAGCAAGGTTATCCTACTTCCTTTATGCTCAGTCTTTGTCCCACATTAATATCACATGCAGGATAGTCAGACCAGTGGTTTTCTAACTGTGTGCCTTGGAACTGATCTTTTTAAATGATGATTTACAGCAAGAACATACTGTGACTACTAAATGAAACATTTGTTTTCAACCAGGAGAAGAAAAGCAGCTGCTGGTGAGGAGAAAAATCCCACAACACAATAGAAATATGATAACTAGCTATCAATAATCAGGGCAGATTTTCTGACTGTGCAACTGACAAAAGAAAAAAAAACACTCTGTTCATACCATGAGAACTTGTTTAACTACAGCTTATAATAAAACAATAAAGTGTGTTTTCATTGATACGAGGCTTCCTTTTGTCATATTTAGTTAATAATTTAAATAGAGATGTCATGTTATGGGAAACAGTCATCCACACTGTGAGACTCTCAGTAATGAAACATGACAAGACAGAAAGATAATTAGACTTTAGTAACAGATCAGACTTTCATATTATTGTATGGGTGCTACAACATAATCATAGTGACAAAAGAACAGATCCATTGCTATTGTGTTATTTTTCTTACTTTTGAAAACAAACATACAAAGAAAAAATTGATCTGGAGTTATTTATTAAACATTTGGAGCTTAGATACCCAGGTCTAACAGCACCGCTGGTTGAATGTGTTGGAATGCAGAGAAGGTTTTGTTATAAAGTGAGACAGAAGTTCTCTGAGAGCTGTAATCAAGACATACATCCAACAGAGATGAACACAGGCTTGGCAAAAATTCATTTCTCTACTTTCTTGGCCCAACAGAGGAGCTTATCTGCTTCTCACCTGCACAGGATTTCAGGTTGTGTATATAAATTCAGACACCTCATGGATCATGTTGCTGTCTGCCAGACATATGAATCCACCTGACAATGTTTTTGGAATAACAAAAAGTTTCATTTTGGTGTGAAGCTCTTCCCTGCCCTGACAGCAGAGACTGTCTGTTCCTCCAGCCGGCATTATACAACACACAGCCTGAGGACTGCAGTGCTTCTGTTTGCTCATGTTTCTAGGGACAAACAGCGACTGTTACCACCATCACATCTAATTTTGTGAATCCTTACAACGTTGGAATAGATTTGAAAATTCTTTGAATATTAAATTGCTGTGAAATTAAATAGTTTTCCTGTTCGCACACTGCATGGTGTGATTTCATAGTTTCTAATTTCATTAAGCCTCTGCTGCTTTAGTTCCAGGTGTGACATGATTCATCTGTTTGGCAGGCTTCCCTCCACACCACTTGGACAGGTTTTGGGGGTGAAATCAGTCCAGCTTCAAAAAGCAGCTGGGCCAGTGGAGGTTCAGCGTGCTGTCAGCAGCAGCACTGACACACAAATCCCTGTGGTGGAGTCACACGGTGCGTAAACAATTGTTCTCTCTAAATCTTCTCACAAGAAAAGATAAAATGCTCTTGAGGATATGGAACATTGGCACAAAGTCAGTAGGATCTTGAAGTACATATCACACAGTAATGACGCCACAGAGAGCCAACGAAAGGAAAAGAGAAAAATGATAGAGAAAATAGAAGAAAATGTCACCGTCTCAAAGGTTGTAGTGATTCCACGGTGTAGAAGTGCCTCACTGAGGAGCTGACAACTGTGAGAAAACAGTCAGTTGGCCACCTGAGCCTTTGAGCAGCAATCACATGGATGAATTCTTATGTTTGGAACAGACGACTCACAGCCACTCGGGAGCTGCACACACTTTAAACTGTAGCACCAACAGTGGCAGAGAAAATTGATTTGCTCTTCTCTTTTCCGCTGAAGAGTCGCAGGTTTTGCTGGGGTTTGTTCTGCGACCAGAGCTGCTGATGTTCCTGCGCCACTGTGCGGCTGAGGTAAAGGCCTTGTGTAGATAGACAGGGAGCTGCAGAGGGAGGAGGTTTAGAAAGCAGGTCATGTCTTTACAATCTGTCTGACACTGACTGAATGTAAAACAGTCACCAAAAAGAGGATGGAAGCAGGATTTACAGACAGGACTGCTGCTGATGTCAAGGCTCATTGTGTGACAGCTCACGTCCTTTTCAAAGCGTAATCTAGTCACTGGAAAATACTTGATGAAAATGGAGCTGCTTATCAAAAATGGCTTTTCAAAAAGATAGCACTGCGGCAAGGGCCAAAGATAAACTCTATAAAGTATTAAATGGGGTTTTCAAGGGAATAGAAACAACTAACACTGAATGCATACCAAGACATCAACTCAGCATGTTTGTGCTGTTCTGTGCAGGGTCTGGAGAAACATCTGGATGAGGTCTGCTGCATTCACCCAGCCTCTGTCGTCTTATCACCTCACAGCACAGTTCAGGAGGTAGGGAGAATTTGGGAAATGTACACAGCATGGATTAATTTTACAAAATAGTTAAACACTTTCTCAGTTCTCCCCCGAACTCTCTCAGTTTTGGACCTATAGGCTGTGTCTATCTACATGAGTCATGGCTCCACATGGAAAAGACTTGGAAAAGGAGGAGGATATGAACTGACTCTGACTGTGAGACAAAAGAAATGATACAGGGAGATCAGTTGCCAACTAAAAATCAGTGGAAACACAGTTACAACATTAAACAGAAGGTATAGAATGAGCCATAGTACAACTAATCAGAGCTGCGGTGGCCCAACTCCTAAACCGGTGCCACGGACAGTACGCTTTCCAACTCTCAATGCAACTGCTGATTTCTAATGTGAAAACTGCACATTAGAGCTTTTTTACTTAAACTTGATACTCAAAAAGTGCTTTAAGGTCTGACACTGTCCTATTCTGACAAGAGAAGTGAAAATTACTGCAGTTTTTTGGTCAAATCAAGGAAGAAAGAGTGGTTTTGAACATTCCCTTTGATAAATACCAACAGACCAATCATTTTTTTAAATAGGTGTTCTACTAGCTGCAGTTCCAAAATGGACTTAGCACCAAATATTTATGCATTTGCTCTATTAAAAACTAAACGCATGCAGGTTTGCATGACAATGTGACCCATACAGTTCACCTACCACCATACCGCCTTGTCGATGCCTGATACCGTCAGATCTCGGAGGCTAAGCGAGGTTGGGCCTGGTCAGTACCTGGATGGGAGACCGTGAGGGAACACCAGGAAGCCTGGGGGGATGCAATGTGAGAGAGTGGTTGGTGGTGGTTGGAGGGGCCGATGGAGCAGACTGGCAGCTTCGCCTCCGTCAGTCTACCCCAGGGCAGCTGTGGCTACATACGTATGCAGATAAAATGTCCCTCAGCTGAGAATCTGTGTGGCTTGGAGAAAATATCATCCACAAAATAATTGGTAAAAGAGTGGTGCTTACAGCCAAATAAAGCCCAAACTCTGCACACTACCACCTCCGGAACAGGTTAGCGATGTAGCAAAAATCCCTGGCTTTAGGCTCAACATACCTCACTGACTCATTAATCTCACTTTGTAGTAGACCCCTCTGTTCTCATCAATAAAAATCCACTTTATGCTACTTAACACTAAACAGCAGACAGAGGTGAATATACTGCAGCATTTATAGAGCAGGATAATTCCTTTAGGAGTTGGTAGAGACCAAAACACTGATCTAAAAGAGAGTGAACATTCATCTTACACTTCAAATGCTCCATAACTTAGGTGGGCAGAAATGAACAACTGTTTGCTAAAAATAAGCTATATCAGTGAAAATATAAATGTGTTTACAACACGTTCCTGCTGCCATCCAGCAATGAAAAAAAAACAGTTATTGCAGATTTCATTACATGAGATTAGTATTCATCGTCTTTTCCTTAAAGTAGTGAACTTCTGGTTTAAACTCGGTGACTTAAGATCTCGTTTCGTCTGTGTTCTTCCAGGCTGTCGGTGTACTGACCCTAGTCGGAGCCCAGACCTTGTTTGTAGCAGACAGAGGAAGGCTTCTTGGGCTCATCACATGGCCAGAGGTAAGGAGTGTTTGCATGTTATGTGGGAATTCACAATCACAAAAACAATATTCAGTGCTGTCTCAGTACTTCCTCTGCATGATGGCCCTTTGTCTCGTCCAATTGTGTTTTACTTTTTCAAACAAGACCACATCTCTGTATGGATTTATGAAAATTATGCCGGTTGTAGGAGGCAAAATGGCTACTTATGCATTCATAGCAGTCTCTTTCTCTCCTTCTCTTCCTCCCCTCTCTCCCTTCTCTATTTTCTCCTCCAGATAAAGAGAATATTGGAGGACTTGGCCAAAGAAATCTAAGCAGCATCACACAGGAAACAAACACATCCTAAGACCGTTTTATGTCAGCAAATTTAAATCCATCTCTGACTGATTAGCATGTAAAGAAGCCTTTGTTTAGTCATGATATCACTTCATCATTCCTCAAGTGTGGCAATATTTACATAAAACTGTCATTAACTGGAAACTTCTATGATAAACAATTATCAGAGCTCATTGTCTGGCCTTTTATTGTCATTAGCAGGATCTTATTCACCGAAGAGACACAGTTTAATTCACTGATCTGCACTCTGTGACATAGAACATTTATGAATGTGTCTATCCAGAACCGTACCCAGTGGGCCTGAACACAAAAGCCTGAAACACAGTTGTGTGCTGGTTAGCACACTGAAACCCTGCTGGTGTGTTTTTGCTGCTAAACCACACTTCTCAGTCAGCATCTGTTGAATATGCATTAGCTCCTGTGGGAGCATATGGGTTGTTTTGCATGTTTAACTACAAGCTGAGTGTTTTTACTACAGATCATGTTCTAAAGCAATATCTGGTATATCTGCTACTGTTGGGCTGCAGTCAGTAAAGATGGAGCAACATCCATCCATCCATTATCTATAGACCACTTGATCCTCTGTAAGGTCGTGGGGGGTTGGAGTCTATCCCAGCCGACTCGGGGTTCACCCGGACAGGTCACCAGCCTATCACAGGGCTACACATAGAGACAGACAACCAAGCACACTCACATTCTCACCAATTAACCTCAGAATGTCTTTGGACTGTGAGAGGAAGCCGGGGAACCTGTGTTCTCATTCCTTCCTGAGCGACATACGCACGGTTGGGCCGGCATTCTTATCTCCGGTTGTCTAAGAAGCTGGGAGGCTGTTAGGAGCTGCAGGCTGCCCCTGTTCATTAGGTCGGATAAGGTGAAGGCTGCATTGTCGGTAGGAAATTTGAACTGTATGTAATTACATTTGTAATCGGCCATCATGCTGTCCAGCCATTCAAGTCAGTACATGTCTGATTGTAATATTCTCATTCCTGTGAATGAAAATAGCAGCTGTTTGCTAGAAGTGAAGTTCCTAGAGGAGTAAGGATGATGCCATTTCCAAATCTGTTCAGAAACCCAGCTGTTGCTTCTTTCCACTGTGGTATTGTTGGGCTCTGCAGGCTTCTCAAAGAGACTGAGTGCCACTTCTGAAAAGCAGCTCCGGTCTCTGTTTATTTGCTAGTTTCCTGTCACTTGCAGATGCTTCAGACCTTTATTTATCTTGATGTATGAATCATTCTGCTTTTATATCACATTCTAAAACTATACGCCTATAGACTAATAAGACACACCACTACTGTAACTCACAGTGTGACTGTCTAGTGTGATATTGTTATCTTTTACTTTGATGCATCAGATTTTCTTCTTAGAGCAAAGCAGCGAGACGTTGTTGTTATTGTTGACCTGGAGTATTAAATAGACTGCAGATTAGTTTACTGCTCTGCTGAAGGATTTTGATGACAGATGCGATCACACTAGTCATGCGCAGCCTTTTGTTCTCTTTTATCCACTTTCTGAGCACCATGTAGGAGTGCTGAAATAACAAAAGGGGAAATAGCCACAACACACCACAGCTTCACTGTGTGTAAACCTTTGCTAAAAGGACGCCATGACAGGACACAGTAACACCTTCATTCTGCACCCATCTCTCACTCTCAAACATACAGGCTTGGTGACATACATGAACAAATGCAAGCAGGCTGACTCCGTGTCCTTCTCCCCTCTGTGTTTTCCAGCCTCATCTTTTCTCCCACTGCTCTCCTGCACCTGTGGCTCTCAGACAGAAATGTGAATTATAGCTAATCACGGTTGAGGCTCAGACAGATAATTGGATGTGCTGCTTTCTTCATCTCTTCTCCATATTCAGATGAGGGATGCATTTTCAGATTCTTGGTGGTGCTCTGTCTGCAGGTTAGACGTCATGTTTTCATCCAAATTCTCCTCTTCAGTCAATCAGTGTGAAAGAAAAACAGATCCGAAACACAACTATTCTGCACATATATTCAAACTGATGTTTTATAACAAGATATTTACACCATTTGACTGTTCACAGTTCGCTTCTACATATATTATGAAAGTGTTTAATGTACATTGAATAAAAAATTAAAGTGTAACAGTTGAACTATGTACATTCAAAAAAGTATGTCTCAACCAAGCAGAAAATACTATTTACTGTCTTTGTATTTGAGGACCAGGCTCTTAAACCTTCCCAGAAAAAGCCATTCGAGGAGTTGCCTCTTGAGAGATCTCACAGCTGTCTCCCTTTAGCCTTTGTATCACTCATTGCTGGTGGTTGAGACTCAAGTCCTCTCACTAAGGCTCCTTTTCGAGATTGCCATCAAGATTGCTGGCTTGTCTTTTTTTTCCAAGCCTAGTTGTAAAAAACATCATCCTCTGATAGCGAGCTGCTGTCTACGTGTCGGACAGCAGCTTCTGCAGTCATAGTGCTTCTGTCCTCAAAGGGCTGATCTCTGTCCTGCTGGGTGTTGGCTGCTGGGAAAATGGAGTTGACTGGCGGTGGTTGGACCAGGTTGACTGCACTGTTGTTGCCATACGTCTGGGCATGAATGCTGTACAAGTGCTGGGGAACTCCGACACTTCCACCGTCGAGCAGGAACTGAGACAAGAAGTGGCTCTGCGCTGCTGAGGAGGTACAACAGTGCCAGTCAAATGGTTGTTTCTTGAAAAAAGTGGAAAAGAAAGCTATTTGAATTTTGCAAATACACACTAACAGCTGGGTTTCCTCAGGAGAAGCAATTTTAGAAGATCTATCTACTGGCATAGCAAGACTAGAGATTTATACACAGAGCTCAGATTTGATCAGACAAAAGGTGCTGCCGCTCTGAACCAGCTGCTGCACAGCATGTAGCTGATATACTGGATAACAAAACTGTAAATGACATGTTAAAACAATTTCCATTTAACAAATAAATCTAACTTCATGAAGACATATGTGCAAGGAGATGTTTTTGATAAAATAACATATGCTGAATTCACCCTCACAGCTGGATCTTCATTGTGCAATACATCAATATGATGAAAAGAAAAACAGTTCTGTGCACAGCAGTTGCTCAGTTCAAACAGATGAAAATTTGCCTCTACAAAATCTTGGTAATAACTCTAAATGTCAAACTGTCAAGCATTTGTTACTGCAGATACGGCACGGTACGTGACCATGAATCGGTCACACACTACATCTAGGACGGGAGCAATAGTGCCATCTGTAGCCTTTGTATAGTTCACTCTGCAGCAAGCAGTTAACTGATTGATGAAGCCTCCTTTGAGTGAAATTCTTTAGTCACATCCACACTAGTCAGCTTTAGGAAGGGATGACGAGTCCATACACCAATTGGCGGGCAAAACATGAAACAGTAAGCAGTAAGATATGGTCTCACTTCCTGTTTGGCAGTGTCTCTGTCCATTTCAGCTGGTTGTAACAGCATAGCACTCAAAACATCATTTCAATGAAAACTTTTGTGAAGCTTTATCTAAAGATCATTTGGTGAAGAATAAAAAGAAAATGTGTGGCTTCTGAAAATTTTTTTTGTTTCAATAAAGCCCAACATGGCATCAATTAGGTTGACATGACCAGCTGACATGGCTCTGCCTTGGTATCTTGAAGATGGTACAAGAAGTACTGGTTTAAAGCAGAAACATCAGTGGTTAGTAGGCTTTGCTCATTGCACCTCCCCCTAGTGGTCAAACACTGGTTCCTTAAAATTAGACCCAGTGTCTATGAACCAAGTTTGATAGGTTACACTGTTGCTCAGATATGACCTTACTTGGCTGCTTCGCTGCTGATTTTAATGGGCCATAACAGATGAATACTTTCAAAACCCAGCAATCCATATGCTAAATATTGTCAGGCTTTGTCAGACTTTAAACTAAAGCTTGATAACAAAATTTAATTTAGCAGAAGTTTATGTCACAGGGTGCTTTGAACTCAGCTTGATCCAAGGAATGCATATTCCTATTTTGAAAACTGGGCATGTGGTTCTAGAAGTGTTTGAGGCAGAGACAGCAAACTTGGAGAAAAGAATCAGGGTCTGTCTCTAATCAATCAAGTTTTTACTATTACTACTACTGCTATAGACTCCAATGGCAGAGAAAGAAATAATCATACAAAGAAGATGCATAAGAAAAGGTACAAACACAATGGGTGCCTACAAGGCTCCGCTGTTTAGCCTCCAATGACCAACATGTCTTCAAAATGGTATAAACTGCATACATCATGCTGAAGATTCATACACTCTAGTAGATCAAATACAGTGGCAAGAAATTTTCATGTGCCAAAATAGATCTAATGATATGATATGGTGTGTTGTGATGTGATATTATAATATATAATCAACTATGCTGTGAGACATTAAATAATGGGTTTTTTGTCTTAAAAATCCACTATCAGCAAAAGGCTTCAAGGGAAAATAAGGTTTTAGGACAAGGATTCTAACCAGCAAAACCCAGAAAGAGTCTGTTACAGATGAAATGGCTTTCTGTGTTGTCCTCTTAATCTTTGGTTTCACACAAAATGGATCTGCAAAGTTTGCAGTAAACTTAAGGAGAAACTTGAAAAGGAAATAAAACAGAAATCCAACATTTAAAGCTCCAGTGACACACCAACCTTGTAAGCTGGTGGACGGCTGCTCTAAGTTATCGTTCATGGACCACACATTCATGGCCGCCTCAGCCAGGGCAAACTGCTCCGCCACACCTGAGAAACACAAGTAAAACCAACACATTCTATGTCGCTTTTCTCAGAAGTCCACTGTTGTTGTTTTTCACCAAGTCTAACAACATCACAAGTAAAAGCAAATCGAATAAGTGTGCTACACTTGAGTCACTGTCATGGGATTTTCTAAGGGCTATTGATTCTTGTAGATGCTCGTCTGCACAAGCCAATCACACAAAAGCTACATCAGAGGGATGAGAGCGTCACGTCTCCTCCACTGATCACGTCTTGTTTTTCCTGAATGAGACTCATCCTTCTGCCTCACCTGCAGCAAAGCGAGCTTCCTTGATCTCGTCCGTCATTTGGGAGTAGTATTGTTCATCTTCCTGCAGCTCGGCCCCCATCCCCCCCCAGCCTCCACCTCCTTTACCCCAGGCCCCGCTCCAACCTGCCCCGCCTCCCCCGGCCTCACCGCCTCCACCCCAGCCCTTCCACTCAATCAGGTGAGCTACTCGCCCCTGGGCCATTGCTGTGGGCTTGGTGATGTGCTCCTTTATCGTGGCCACCAGACCTGTAAAACAGGAGGAGAGGAAGGGATACATCTTGATAAAATGGATGAGATTAGGGGTAACCAGCGTGGTAACACAGGAGCAAAGAGGACGGTAAAATGAAGATAATGTGACTGCATGAAAAGGCATACAGTAGGGTAGATATGATGGGTGAATGAATGCTACAGCACTGACAGGGAAACGAAATGTAAAGGGAGACATGGGAATGATAAACTACCACAAGAGGCATTTATTTAAGATGAAATTCTGTAATTTTATTTTTTTTTTGGCAATATTTTGACATTTGAGGGCATTTAACAATTGATTTGCATGACGTGAACCATGAAAAGAAGTATTTCTCCTGCTGCCTTTTGATGTAGAGAGTCACAGAGAACACATTGAACAAGTGCCTCTGCAGCACTGTGTGTAGAGCACTTGACTGGAAAACCTCATGACGTAAACATGGTATAACTTGATGAGAACACATATTACATTTTCCATGTAATATGTGGAAAATGTAATATGTTGTCAGGTTTTAGTGACAATATGACACTAAAACCTGTTGTCTTTTTTTTGCAGTTTTGATACTTGTTGCTTGGTAGAGTTTCTAAGTCTGAGGGGTAAATTAAGTTTCAAGTCCTGGTAAGTCCTGCAGGTTTAATGGACACTTGTCAAGCAGTATCTATGAGTTACTGTGTTCCTGAGTTTCTACATCAAGGTTTGATCTATCATCCATGGAATCATTGTGCTGTCATTTCGATTATTATGTCAGAAATTATAATCAAGTGTATGTCCATGTAGGTCTGGTTAACTTTGTGTCTAACGCAGTATGCACTATATGCAGTGCATAGAGGCGCCTCACTAGAGGGGAGGCCAAAGCGATGGGGGGGAATTATTTCAGCATCTCTAGGCGAGGGGTGGGCACGAGCATTTTCTTTCGGCAGGCAGTTGAAGATGGACAGACAGAAAAGAAAGATCTCGGGGGCACAGAACAGAAAAAGGAAGAAGGAGAAGGAAAAGGTTCCATAGCGATGAAAAAAATATTTTCAAAGTGGTTGAAAGACAGTAGGTAAGTTCTGTCAGCATATCAAGAGGAGGCCTGTAAATATTCAGGTTAGCTAAACCTACTACTAGCTAAACGACAAGTTACTGTCTTGCAATTGTGTACTGAACAGCGTCTCCAACGATAGACATGCAGACGCGATCAGACACGAGTAAATTACTGTTTAATTACTATTACTACAACGGTTACTTTAAAATCATGACAAGAAAAATAAAGGAACTTTCTTGTGGTTATTTTGTTTGGAAAGTCTTTTAGATGTGGTTTGACTGCTGCATTTCTAAAACCTTCTTCCTCCTTCCACCTGTAATGTGTCTGCATACCCCCCAGAAAGTAGGTAGTTGGGCCTCTGGTCTAATGTATGGTCATAGAAGCTAAAATGCATTAATGGTATTTAGGCGGCTGTGGCTCAGGTGGTAGAGCGGTCCACTGAGCAGACAGAGTGATCGAAAGGTTGGTGGTTCGATCCCCGGCCCCTCCACATGCTGAAGTGTCCTTGGGCAAGGCAGTGAACCCGAAGTTGCTCCCAATGGCAGGCAGCACTTCGCGTGGAAGTGTGTCGCAAGAATGTGTGTGTGAATGGGTGAATGTGAAACATATTGTAAAGGTCTTTGAGTGCCACTAAAGTATAAAGGCAGACCATTTACAATAATTACAAAGACTAAAAATCAAGCTAATACAATGCACTGATGCTACATATGAGAAATGGCCATAAGGGTCAGCTCTATCTTGTGACTCATGAATTAGATGGTCATCATGTGAAGTGTCACAGTGTTCTGTGAGGTCATTGTACTTGGTAGGAGACATTCTGCCAGGCTCGATGTTCAAATCACAAGATGTACTAAAGAACAAATGGACAGACAACCGAGGTCATAATGTAGAACACACGAATTTAAGAGACACAAAAGGACAAAAACATAAATGTTGAAAAGGTAAAGGTCAGAAGAGAGACAGAGAAAAAAGGTTAAGGTAAGAATTGTTGGGAAAAAGCAGAAAAATGTCAAGACCAGGAAGAAGGGCAGAGTGGGGTGTCAAAGGATTGCAAGCTTAGACATGAAAAAAGAGGAACAGAAGTGGAAGGAAGAATATTTCACACTGAGGAATGGATAGTGTTAAATCCAAACCAGGCACTGGGGGATCAAGAAAATCATCTGAACCATGGCATTTTCATTTGAGCTCATACTTTGAGACTCCTCCTTGTGTTTTGTCGTACACAGTGACAGCATCTCACTCAGTGTTCACCCACTGATGACTCTGCCATGAGGCTTTGTTCTGGCTGAATGTTGATGGACAGAGAGCTGATTCCATCTATTTAGGTGATGAGCACACAGCAGGAACATCCAACTTGTTTTTCAGAAGGGGCGTAGGCTTATTGTGAAGGAAACACACTTTACCAGACTGGCATAGCGTGATGTAGAACGGTGATGTGTTTGAGGTGTTCCCACAATGCAGTGGACAGCAATAAGTCAGCCATGATTCCTCTGCTACTTTGTGGGTATAGGGTAGCTGAGTGTTTAAGGGTAGCACTGGCTCCCCAGGGGACTCCTGCACACTGTGCTGGTCAGCCTGTTACTATGTCTGAGCATAAACAACGTGAATCCAAAATGTCACATTTACATAGTTTGTGTGTGAACAAAACTATAACATTCACATGAGTTTGGACAAATAGATGGTAGATACAGCATCAATCTACATTACCTGCAAGAGCTTTGTTTATATCCTATTCCTGACTTCCTCCCTTTTCTTGATTCAGATTATTTTTCTTTTTGAACATTGTTCCTTTACTGTGCAGCCACCGGAGTCCTGATAACAGAACAGTTGACAAAAATGTTGATGCGCTTATCTGAGTCACCTTCATTTACTGCTGTGCACTCAAAGCAATAAGCCTAACAAGCAGTAGCGAATGCAGCACTGAGCACAAAAGACCCAGACATCCTCTTGCTTTTTCCCTGAATCCTGCATCTTGGGCTACACACAGGTTAACCTGCCTTATTAGTGGAGATCGTTGGAGTGATGTGTATCCTGAAAGGAATAGCAGGGGCTATTAAGACTTAGTTTTCTGGAATAAAATACATTTTTAATATAATATAATATAATATAATATAATATAATATAATATAATATAATATAATATAATATAATATAATATAATAAAGGGGCTGCATGGTGGCTCAGTGGTTAGCAGCGTCACCTCACAGCTAGAAGATCCCCGGTTCGTGTCCCGGTTATGACGCCTGGGATCTTTCTGTGTGGAGTTTGCATGTTCTCCCTGTGCAGCGTGGGTTTTCACCAGGTACTCAGGCTTCCTCCCTCAGTCCAAAAACATGCTAAGGTTAACTGATTATTCTAAATTGTCCGGAGGTGTGAATGAGAGTGTGCTTGGTTGTCTGTCTCTATATGTAGCCCTGTGATAGGCTGCAAACTGTCCAGGGTGTCTCCTGCCTTAGTCCGAGTCAGCTGGAATAGACTCCAGCCCACCCGCAACCCTACAGAGGATTAAGCGGTGTATAGATAATGGATGGATGGACAATATAATAATTTATCTATAATTCAAAATAAGGTTAATGAAAGAGGTGATACTGAACTAAAAGTAATGTTGCCATAATAACAAGCTAAAGACCCTGAAGTGCTCCGTCCAGCATTTGGGAGCTACAGAGCTACAGAGTTGGCTGATAAGTCTCTATGGCTTCATCATTACCAGTGAACCCCCTTTCACATCGTTCACTTAAACCATGCTGAAGACAGCAGCTGTGGTGGTTCTATGGAACCAAGAACTTATAATTTTAACACCCTTTAACATAAACAAATGTTGTAACGTCACACTTAGACAGAGCCGGCCCTACCCAATGTGGCGCCCCCCTCCATCGACAATTTATAGATTGGGCATTGCTTTACATTTGAATCAATGTGAGCTTTTCCATTTTAAGAGTTAATTGTAATAACTAGTTTTAACATAATAATATTAAAGATTAATTATTTTCCCAATTTTGTGGAACCCCCTGGAGGCCACGACGCCCTTAGCATTTGCCCTTATTGCCTGTGCAATATATTTATTCCATTGCTGCTAAGGTGCCCTCTCTACTGCACATTCATATTCTTATTGGCTCCCTTGTAAATACATTTATGTAATATACCTTTATTTTAATTTTTTACTTATCTTCTATACTTTTTTTTTTTTTTGCACCACCAGAGTTGTCTTTTAAATTTAGTTGTACATTGTGTATGATGACAATAAAAGCATTCTATTTTATTCCATTCTAACAGGCGAGCCGGCTCTGCACTTAGATATGTTAATAGGACCCGACAGATGGTTTTGGTAGATATCAGTGTGGGAAGCCAGAGTGAAATGGCTGTAATATAATTACAGTTATTATTCATAGAATACGTCTTAACTGAAAAAGAAACAAGTGAAAAAACTAAATCTGGCAAGTGTAGCCATGGAGCATGTCTGAAGCAACTGGCTTGTCATCATACCATCTGAGCTTCTGTGTTCGCTGTAAGAAGTGATTTAATTTCTCAGACTTGTTTATCATGTTGCTACAGTAAACAGAGGCTAGGTGTAATAAAGTACCCAGGGTCAGCAGGGAGTAAGTCACCTCATAAAAATAGACATATAGTGCATTATGTGGAGCATGACTCCCTGCTATATGTTGGGAGATGCCAAGTACATGAGCAAACACAGTCACATGAACCAACAGGGAAGGCATGAAATCTGCAGCGGCATTCAGGGCTTGTTATTTACCAGGCGACATGAGAACAATTCTGGATAAAACATTTAGTCCTTCTAATAGAGGGTAAAATTGGTACGTACTGTAGCTTGCCAGTTGGCATGTGGCTATTGTTGATTCCAAGCAGTGGTAGACCAAACTACTAAAAACAACCAACACAAACTGAAGCTGTAGTGGTGACTGTGGTGCCACAAATAAACACGAGAATAAACTATGCAGGGTCAAATGATTCAACAGTGTATCACCTCACAGTAATTGCATTACTTCTGAATAGAACTGTAGGCGTAAGAACTGAAAACTAACTAGATTTAGATGTCCACCATCATTTTTGATGACAGACTCAATCCTCCTCAGCACAGAGGACACCAGATACTGGAGAGATGTTCTGTCATTCTTTTCTTGGATGGTGTCCATAAAGTTTGTGCACCGTCCTTCACACTGCCTAAAGCTGTCATGATCACTGCTGTAACTGTGTTTTAACTGTCTAACACACACTACACACTTGGCTTCCACTCCACCAGTTGCTTTTGAAGTAAAAACCTTCACACTTTTGACACAGTTTAACAACATATATACTGACTGACTGGCAGACTTTGAGATATGCAGTGAGCAGGGCTTATCACAAATCTACTGTTGATAGTTGGGAAGCATATAGTAATAAAATGAAGCCTGTTCAGGTAGTTGAGATTAAACTAAGCGCTACACTCACATGACATGCTCCTTTTACTGCAACACATATTCAACACACCTCTTTACTCGTGTGTTTTTCTGCATGCCTGCTGCCACGCCTAAATAAAATAAGATGACCCACTGACTGCTCCTTCCAGATACCATAAGGCCAAAATTTCTACTTGTACATTCACACTCTCCAGAGGATGAACACCTCACTCATTACTCCAGTGTAATTCATCATAAAAGCAGAGGTTCCCCTGCTGCCCTAAGATGATCAGACAGTGGCCCGGTGGTTAGCAGCGTCGCCTCACAGCTAGAAAATCCCCGGTTCGTGTCCCGGTTAGGACACCTGGGATCTTCCTGTGTGGAGTTTGCATGTTCTCCCTGTGCAGCGTGGGTTTTCACCGGGTACTCCAGCTTCCTCCCACAGTCCAAAAACATGCTGACGTTAACTGATGATTCTAAATTGTCCGTAGGTGTGAATGTGAGTGTACTTGGTTGTCTGTCTCTATGTGTAGCCCTGCAATAGGCTGGTGACCTGTCCAGGGTGTCCCCTGCCTTCACCTGAGTCGGCTGGGATGGGCTCCAGGCCAGGCCAGAGCTGCTCCCAGTGACTGTATATGCTTACGGACCAAAGTTGCATTCATTGCAGTTTGCATTGTTTTCATTACTGAGAGAAGAAACAACCATGACTCATGTTAGCATGTATTAAAATCACACAGCAAGTTCTATCATGAATGTTGTCTTTAAACTACAAACAGAGGGCTCTCTGAGAAGTCTGCTGGTAGACTGATGCTGCTTCCTTTGAAATCTGAGTTGAGTGAACTCTCCATTTATTAAAGCCATCATATGAAGTCCAAAGAAGTCCAGTCAGAAGAGTAGGAGTTCTGGCAACTTATTCTCATTCCCAGGATGACAGGAAGTTCAGATTTTAAAAGGTGCTGGTGTATCAGAGATACACACACACTGTCCTCTGGTGCCACCTGAGGCCATATTCAACACTGACAGACGTGTAGAAGAGTCACATAAGGAGGTAGTTCACAGGACTTTCACCCATGAGATGTTGTTCGTGTCTTCTATCTAACCAATATTTTTTCACTTATTTTAGTTTCATCCTGTGACTTAAGTTTCATTTTCACTTGCTGTTTTTCACTTGCTACTCAGACACCAAACCTGCAGGCTAGGTTTTAGGAAGACATCATGGTTTGGGTGAAATACACGCTACTGAAACATAAAAGCTAGCAGCTGACAAAATTTGACCACTGTGTCATGATGTCTATTTCTGACATTCGGGGATGTTTATAGATCTTGTATGTGAGCAGTAGGCGTCCCATCACTAAGCAGGTGCATGTCTTGTTGGCCATGTTTACTAGAAGGTACTGATCACTCTCTTTCCTGATATTAACACTATCATGGAGAAGCACCCAGAAGAGTGATGACAAGGGCCTGATGGTTTTAATTAGCGGCATCGGGGCAAACCAAGTAGACTGAAGACAGCAGGAGGGTTTGGACTGAGTTAAGTTGTGTTTGGTTTTTTGTTTGTTTGTTTCAGAGAGGATAAAGTAGTTTGAATCCAGAGTAAGTATACTGTGTCAAGGTAACCTCGGATCATTGTTCATAATGAAGATACAACCTGCACAATTAGTTGTAATTCTTTAAAAACAATCAAAGTTGCATTGGAGTGCAGTGATAATGCTGCGTCAAAAAAGTGGCTTGTGTTGGTGGAACATTTGCACACTGGCTAATTCACAGAAAGAAAACAACTAGCAGGGCTTTCTTACTGCAAGGTTCAAATATTCTGCAAACCTTGACGTCTTCAGTGAGGAAGGTTGCTAGTTTAGAAGTGAGTAATGCTGCACATTAAAAACTAGAAAAGCACTCAGAAAGCTCAGACCTCCTCCAAGCAGCTCATTTCACCCCATGTTGGGATTTACACCCAGAAATAAACATCCCAGGATTGTTTTATCTACATTATTAGATTCTTTAACCCAGAAAACATACCTTTAGCATTTGGATTTACACTGCTCTCACTATTAGTTCAATAGTTATTCACCAGAATCTCTTTCTGGGTAATGGTGGTTTCTTCTGGATCCAGCTCCATAGCTGTTGATTCTACAACAGATCTGTTGGATCCTCCTGATTCAGCAGAGTCTCAGCTACATGTTGGTGTTGGCTGCATGTCTGGATCTTCATCTGTTACCTTACAGTGATGACCATTCCACAGGCTCTCTAGTTTTTCCTGTTCTGGATCTTAGTATCTGGAATTTTTCCAAATCTGGATCAAATTTTGACATGTTGTAGAAATTATCAGGAACTTATCCTATATTTTTTGCCAAGCAGCCTGGACATTTGTTGTGGAGTTACATGCACATATTCATGCACATTGCGCTGTCTTCTAATGCTAAAGAACCCTGCAAAACATTCCTGCATCCAGACAGTGATCCGGATCACCACCAAGATCTAATCATCTGTTCCTTGTCCCATGATCCACCTTTCCTGAACATTACATCAAAATCCATTCAGAACTTTTTGCATAAAGTTGCTAACAGACAGACAGAAAGACAGATAAACACTGGCAAAGCATGACCTCCTTGGTGGAGGTAATGATGCTAAAGGGTACCCAGCATATTCAAATCTGATCTCAAGAGTTCCTGACAGTGACTGTGTGTCGAGTTGCAAGTGAGACCAGGCTTGTTCTGAAGTGGTCTGAAAATAAAAACTACAACATTTAAATTTATATCACTTCAAATCAAGATAAATTTTGAAGCAGAATTTGACTGTATATATGTGCAGTAATGGGTAAGGATGAGTTAATTCCAAAAGCCCTGCGTGGTGCCTTATAGTCTGTGAACTGCATGTATGACATGTCATAATAGAAGCGCGTCTCCATAAAATTTGCACAGCACCTTCATACTCTAATAGAGATAAAGCCATTAGATCTGAATAACCATCATTTTCCTTTAACAATACCTTTGGACAAACCCTGCAGGTTTAGTCCCATTAGACTGTAAGAATAACAAAACTGTTTTTCAGTTCCACGCTTTTTTACAATGGTGCGGTCTAATGAACACGTCAGCTTCTTGGAGCTGCTGACAGTGTTCCAGCCATTTACCGCTAATAAAATCACATCAGCATGACGCATCTTTCAAACAGAGCCACACAAGAAGAAGAAAACCAACAGTGTCTGCATGATAGAATTCTAAACATGATTACATTTGTGCAATATTATTTGAGTTAGCACAGTGTGATCTGATTTGAGCAGTTCAGTTGTCGGCTCTAAGTCTACAGAACCTGCCAGTTTAAGTGATGGCTGACATCTGATTAGGTCTGAGTAAATGTTAAACAGCTTTTTTGCGTTTTATTGGATGGAATCTGTCACTCCCAAAGCAGGTGTCAGCCTCTCAGCTGTCTCCCTGAATGTCTCTATTTGTCTAACATATTCATGAGGCTTTCATGGCCTTCATAATTATGCTGCCAGGATAATAAAGAAGCTTTCACTTGGAAAAGTTCAGCAAGCCATAACACATTAACTGAGATAATGAACCTCCTGCAGAGAGGGGGAAGCAGTCAAGATGAGGCAGACACAGGATGGAGAAAGGAAGATGAAAATGAGGAGGAGGCGCTGGGAGAGCAGAGAGCCGGAGTTAAAGGTGGAGAAGAAAATCAACCGAGAGAAGGAAATGTGTGTGGCCCTGCTCTTACTGAATGTGTGTGAGAGATGGGGGGAGTAAGGGGAGAGGGAAATTACATTACTAACCTCCAACGGTTACAAACACAATTTTATAAAGAACACACCATGAAATGAACGTGTGTGAGTGTGTGAGTTTGTGTGTGTGTGTCACCAATCAGAGAAGAAGTGGCCAGCTCTCCGATATCATAGCGGTTGGTTTTATCTGCCACGCTGCCGTTGGAGGGATTCTGGTCATCCTGCACAGCGTGATGCCCAAGAAAAGGGATCTTTAGCACTGATGCTAGGTGAAAAGCATGTTTTTAACATAACAGCTTCAATGACATCTCTTCTGGGCTTTGAATGGATTTCCTTTGACAGAGGGCCAAGTAACTGTTTATTTAAACCACACAAATCACCAGAATTACAGTTATGAGTTTTATGCACAAAACAACACTGTAGATACCAACACATACATGCACAAGAACATTCACCAACATCCTCTTCTAGCAATCACGTCCTATGTGTGACGAATCAACCCACACATTTCCCACTTTCTTTCTTTCAAGGGAAATGGTGATAATAACAGCCAGGGATTCTGCAGGCTTCACACCTAGTCTGAATGAGGTGCAAACAAAAGAAGGTATTTTAAGTCTGTCTGGTGCTTCCACCCGAGTAGCTGTGATCAATATAGAAAAAAAATAGTTTTCAATAGATGTGTCTGAGCTGAGATTAGTGTCTTTAGGGTTTTTAAGATGATGCAAACAAAATGGGATTACATGCAAGTGAGTGTTTACTTGTTAGACCATGGTGCATGGTTCCAGTGCAAACTGCTGGAAATCAATCAAAATGAGGCTGTGTATTAACTTGAGTGCATCAAAAAACATTATAGAAAACTAAGAACTTCTACCTAAAGCAGCAGGATAACATGTTCTGTGAACTAATAAATACTGGCATACACAGGTATAGGAAAAGCTTCCAGTTTATTAATGATCATGGTCAAAGTATCACATTTCACCCTACATGGAGAGTATGATGGAGACTGACTGAACATGTGTCAAAGAGATCTTAATGATAGAAAAGAGCTGCTCTTACTGCCTACATCTACTAAACACAGAACAGGCAGATAACTGGCGAAATAACAAGTAAACCTGATCTGTGCTCTTTAAGATAGTTGTGAACTGAGCCACTAATGAGAGCCATTACAAGTCTCCATTACAGACTGCTTATTTCACCTTTTTAATCAACTGAGTGGTGCCAGCAAACATTAAATTAGTTTTTCAATGGCAGTTTATTTTAAAAAAAAAAATGTGTGTAATATGTAATATGTGTAAGAGGAGGATTTTTTATTATGTAGACCATCAGCTACTATGGCAACATAATAGCTAGCCAGCAGTAAAATGAATTCATATTCCCCTAAAAGTCAAACTAGCTGCAATTTTAGTAATATCTGCTTGCTACCAGCCACATAGCAGGCTTCCTCTCACTGTAAGCTTAGCATCCCTGTGATTAGTGATTTAACATTATCTTTATGTCAGGGTTTTAAATATGAGTGACACTAAAGTCAGAGTAAAGATCTGACTTTGTCCTGGTCTGCTCAGTGCTAAATTAATTGGCAATAATCATGCTGTTAACATACTACTAATAATAATAATGATAATAATAATAATAATAATAATAATAATAATAATAATAATAATAATAATAATAATAATAATAATAAGAAGAAGAAGAAGAAGAAGAAGAAGAAGAAGACGAAGAAGTGTTACATTTATGTTGTAGCTAAACTGAGAGCAAAATTTTAAGTTTTGAAAATAAATTTAACCTACTGCATCAGTAATGAGAGTGTAATGATCAAAATGACTCTTGAGATAAGATTCCCCCCAGGGGCTTGTCCTCAGGGTCACAGGGGAAGGTGATATATATGTATGTACAACAGCAGCTTTATAGCTACTGCTGTCTGCTTACCCTACAATCTACTGTGTTGTTGTCGGTTGTACATATTATGTGAGGTAGATCGTGAAAAGGCTAACATCAGACCAAACCGTACAACATCACAGCAGGGCTTCTACTTACTTTGACAGATGATGGCTGACCCTCATCAGTCTGCTGCTGCGTTGATACGGGGAGGTGGAGCTCTGTGGGGGATCAATCAAACACTGGTGTTAGGTTTATAGTGGGGGTGTGTGGCAGTTTCTTTTGTGTATGTCAGTGTGTATGTGCATTTACACACGAGGATCATACTCTTTCAAGCCTGTTGTCAAGTCAAGCCAGGGGTCAAGCGAGACTCATATATAATGGATGAGAAACAGGGAGAGAGTGTTGAATCTTGTTGGAGTCATTTCACCAAATCCTTTGTTCATATTTAGCTTTGCACCAGCCCAAACTGGCTATATGCTTTATAACTGATGGTGATGAGGCTCACATGAAGACCAGGAGAAAATGAAGCGCAGGTCAGTGCAGTGGAGAATTAACATTATTAGAAAGGTCAGCAGACACACATTGGCATACAGACACAAGAATACAAACACATGCTTGGGGTTTCCCCAGGGAGGTGTTGTCAAGACAATTTGCTGTCGCTATGGAAACCCTACAGCAACAGGAGGTGAGTAAACCCGTCCATTTACCAAAGTCACAGCCACCAGCACACTCGCGCACACACACACACACACACACAGAGAGACTGGTGCACGAGACTGGTTCTGATCTCTGGTCTCATCAGATGCTATTAGCGGGTCAAGAAACCCCATCATGATTCCTGAACCAATCTACTGTTCTTGTGGGGTTAAATCCCAGCCGCACTCACTCACTCACTCACTCTCACACACACATGTACACACACACACACACACACTGCTGCTGTTCTCTTATCTGTTTGTCTGGAGTCTCACAGCTGCCTCCTCTCTTTCCTCCCAGCTTGAAAGCCCTCACTACCCTCCATCGTTCTAAAAAGGGCTCTTCCCGAACAAAAGCTGACTTTGTCTCACAACATCACACACTGCAGATGAAAACAATGTCTAAGACTGCAAAATGCTGTTAAACATCACAAAATAACAGGTGGATTGTTGTTTGGTATCACAGAAAGCTGGTACACCTCAAATCAATGTTTAATCTCACTGGATCTTTTGTTCTGAGAGCACAAACTTCTCCTTGTGTTCTTCCTAAAAGAGGCCCTGCATCCAGCAAAAGCATCGTTATTCTACAGCTTTTAGGATGCAACAAACACAAAACTTCTTTTCCCATAAAGCTGCAACAGAGAGCAAATCTGAGAGAGAAAATTACAAGCCTAGTCACATCTTCAAGTCACGACAAGTTGGACATGGGCTTCAGATGAAGGTGTCATATCCTAAAGCCACTGATCCACACAATGCTCATCATCAAGCTCCCACCCTCCAGAGCAATCTCCACAGGCTGTGAGAGAAAATAAGTTTCCGGATTAACGTTTTATGGCAGCATGTGTGTCGTACATCACTTTCATACTAATCATTTCCTCTATGTACTCACATTGTAAACATGCCTTTTAGGCTAAAAATGTGATTCATTTTATGCTCCATCTCTGGTGCAAACACCTCAGAGGAATCTGTCTGCAATGAACTACAGGATGAAATTACCAAGCTTTTACTGAAATTTGTCCTACATGCAGCTATTCTCTAAAGCATGATGTAACTTTCTGAAAGTATTCTGTGTACTGAATGTTTGTTGACTGCTGTCAACTCATCCTGCAGGTTGAACTAACCCTCAAACATGCACACACACACACACACACACACACACACACACACACACACACAGAAGCAGGCAGGTAGACTCAGGCACTGACCTTTGTGACCTTTGCAGAGACAGGCACCCATGGTCTCAGGACAGTCGGGCGGTTATCTGTTCACCATGGTGGACTGAAGATGTGCAGGAGGAAAAGGAGGAGGCAAGGGAAGAAGAAACAATAGCAGCAGAAGTATCAGTCAGCAGAGGAGCGGAGAGAAGTGAGAAACTGAGGCAGGGGGGAAAGTAAGAGAGAATGCCAGATGAGCTGTAGGCTGATGCATTGGCTGACTTCTCTATATAGGAGAAGAGAGGTGAGAGAGCGACACAGGCAAAGTGTGGGGAGGGGGGAGGGAGGGGGGAGTACACAGAGAGAGAGAGAGAGAAATGGGGAGAAAGCATGAACGCCTGCTTGCTGACGATTTTGAATCCCCTCCTCTCGAGTTCTTCTACTCTCCTCCCACTGCATCCTTCCTTTTCCATCCTGTTGTATATTTTAGACTCTCCCTTTGAACAGAGGGCCATATATATTTGGAGAAGACCAAAGTCTATATCAGGTTGAACAGAAATCTATCAGCGCTAGGTTTTATATATCATTTCCAGTACAATATATGCGTTAATTCTTTTTTTGGTGGGGGTGGTTCAAGTTTTATTGATAGACAGAGTGAATGAGGGTAGAGAAGAGACAGACATGCAGTAAAGGGTCGTGAGCTGGATTCAAACTCACGACTGCTGCTGGCGACCTGCGCCCACGTGGTAACACCTTAACACGGCGGCCCTGTACTTTAATTCTGACCAAAAGGATTCTGTTTCAGACATGTCGTGAAAGAAGATAGAAATTCTTCAAAACTGTTACTGTATCAAACATTCCTCTGGACTGGAACCATGGAAAACCTTAAGTTGAGATGTGTTTCAATCTTGGTCAACAATACAGCACTTTGCTTAAAGTGCACAGTAATGTGTAGCGTTATTAACATTAATGTATCCTGGGCACTGTCACTGCACACTGTACAGCTTTGGAAGTAATTATTAGACCATGTGACCACCATTCTCTGCCTCATCCTTTGCAGTTCTTACTACATTGTCTTCTTCAGGTTGTAGTGGACAGCTGTTTTGATTCCAAGCTGATGGTTCTCTCACTGTATCTCTCTTTGTTAAGCACCGAGACATCTTGTTGTCATCTTGCAGTTGGCTTCTTTCAGGCATTGGTGAGGATTATCAAGTTAATGTACTTGTTGCCAAGTGCTTGCTTTAAAACAACCCAAAGAAAACTTTAGATTTGTTGAATTTGTCTCTGCATGGTTCTGTAACCTCTTCACCTTAGTGTATGAAGTGCCTCTAGATGACATATGCTGTAAATTGGCGCTCTATAAATAAAACTGAATAGAGGATATACAGGATATGCATGAAATAACGTTGGCTCATGGAATGTTTTCAGCCATCAAGTGTGAATTTTGAAACGTTTTCTCTGTCACTACATCATTTTTAAAACGTATCTTATTGCATGTAGTATTAAATTGGTCATGTCTTGTTACTTATTTAACCACTCTGGTAAAATTCAGACTAAATGATTGGTGTTGAAGGCCTGTTGACTGCAGGTTGTCTCATAATTATTTCCAAAGCTGTACATTCACTATATCTCTTCAGTATGGTCCTCTCAGCAACTGGCTGATGGTGTGAAAATGAAGCTAAATGATGCCAACAAGCAGAGGAAGAATAAAATACGATACCAAATTGCCTCCAGCTTGCAATTTCCAGTGTCTCAATTATCATTAAGAAATAGCAATTAAGGGAAACTGTGGAAGTTCAGATGAATATCTGCTCAGCTTAAAGTCAAAGAGAATCCCCCGTATGACTGCAAAGAAGCTTAAGGCACAAGCAGGTTGGGCATGGACAAGTCTCTCATCTTAAAAGTTAACATCCTAAGCAGACGAAGCAACATGTGGACGTCTGGAAATGGATGCTGTGAAGAGATGGAGTTACATCTATCTATATGCCCATATGTCACTATGTATGTAGGGCTTAGAACAGTTTGTGATTGTGATCAGAGTGCAGGTTCACAGTAAGAGAAAGAGTCAAATACCTGAGCAGTGGGAGAATAAGAGTTTCCAAATGTAAAAACAAGACAAAATAGATGTAATGTCTTTAATTTCAGTTATTTGTGGGATTTACTGAACAGATGGTGATGCATAGCTGTGATGTATCTTGTCTATAAACTTGCCAATCTGACTCTGGTCTTTATTTAAACATATTCACACCTTTGCACCAACACACACACTCACAATAATACACTCATACACACACACACACATACACACACACCTGGAAAGAAACAATCAGATTTAATTCTTCCTCCTCGGCTCTTGTTGTCCCTGTTTTTTTTCCATCTGGCACAAAGCTGGCAGTGTGACTGGGGCTTTGCTGACATCACCAGCAGCAACAGTGCCCTTGCCTTCATGGTGAGGAAAATCCTGTTACCATGGCAACCACGTCACTCCATGCTTTTGAGGCTTTTTTCGTCACTAATTGGCCAGAGAGAGAGCAAGGAAAAGAAAGGCTTGATGGACATGGGAGGGTAATGCTGATGAAGTTAGCACAACACCAGATGCTGACCTCAACACTTTGTTCTCCTTTCATATATTCCGAGGACAAATAATTTACTGGGTACCAGAGCTCCACACAGGGACAGGGAATGTGAAGCACTAAGGAATACTCCTCATTCAAGTATCTTTTGACCATTACAAAAATATGACATTGTTAGAATGCATCCATCATCTATACACCGCTTAATCCTCTGTAGGGTCGTGGGGGGCTGGAGTCTATCCCAGCCCACTCGGGCGAAGGCAGGAGACACCCTGGACAGGTCGCCAGTCTATCACAGGGCTACATATAGAGACACACAACTAAGCACACTATCATTCACACCTACGGACAATTAAGAAACATCAATTAACCTCAGCATGTTTTTGGACTGTGGGAGGAAGTCGGAGTACCCGGTGAAAACCCACGCTGCACAGGGAGAACATGCAAACTCCACACAGAAAGATCCCAGGCGTCCTAACCGGGACCCGAACCAGGGATTTTCTAGCTGTGAGGCGATGCTGCTAACCACCGAGCCACTGTGCAGCCCGGACATTGTTAGAATTTGCAATGCAACTCCAAAACAAATAGAAAGGTAGAGACTTGTGAGACTTGAAAACTGGCAACAGAAGAGAAAAGCAGACAGAGGTGACAGAAAAACAAGCCTTCATCACAGTAAGGAAAAAGGACTGATGAGTAGATATGGACCTCTGCTCTGCATTGTTAATTCTTCTCGTAACGTGAAAACCTGCTTGAAAAGATTTTTGTTGCGTTGCGTACATGAACCTCCGTTTTTATTAGTCTGGAACCACATGAAGACCACAGGAATGTCTTTGTGGTTTTCTCAGGGTCTCATGGGTTCATGGCTTTCAGGAGTCCTCTTCAAGCATGCATATACAAGTTTTTAAGCAAGTTGTGTTCCAGGAAAACTCAATAAGCCTTACAACCTCATCAAGAAATTATGGACATCCCTCAAGAAATCCACAGACCTCTGGGACCCTTTAAAGACAGTTACAAAAACAGCAAAGAGCCCCAACACCTTCATTAATCACCGCTGAAAGTCTTCCTGGAGGAACCTTATGAACACACTGCAGAAACTGTACGACACATTCAACAAAAAGGGGCCTTTCATAGATCCACTGAGCTCCTAAAGAAACCGTTCAAAAGACACCAAAGGGAGGAACCCCCTATATCTGGGACGACTTAAACCTGGAACTTTCAGTGTATCCTGGGATCCTTTTATTACCACTGGAACAACCTCAGGGACACTTGGAAGATGTTCAGTGACCACTTGTAACACAGTTTGGTGGCCCCGAAGTTCCACAAGAAATCCCACAGAGAAGCTGAAGGAACCTTATTATTGCCTCAACGACTTCTCCTCTGGAGCATTCTGAATAGTCTCTATCCTTTACCGAAACCCTCTTCTGTTCCTGAATCCTACATTGAAATGATGACAGAGCAGAGGGCAGGCTCAGGAGCAGCCTGACCTCTTGTGGTAAAAAGGCAAAAGTGCAGTACATCTGCTATCATGTACCTTATGCCATCCATCTTAGAAAACAACGTTATGACAACCTTTTATGTATCAGCTCCTTGTAATTGCATTGTTAAACCAAACAAGACACATGGTCAAGCAGCAGCTATGAGATTACAGAGAAATTGCTTTGCAAAGTGCTCCATCAATAATTCAGTCCAGTAGAGGAAAGTCTTCACTTCGCCCCCAAGGGTCAGTTAGTGCCTCTCCCCTTGTATGTTGCAGGAAAATCGATTCCTCTGCTACTAGATATTCACTTAACAACACCTCAGCATGTCTCAGTCCAAGCTGTTGTGTAAAACTGTTCTGTCACTGTGTGCAGCTCTTAGACGTATCTGTGAAACTCCTTTGGTTCCTTTGTGCGACTGTGTCTTTAATTTACGTTCCATCAAACCAAATGAGTCTTGAATTTGATTAGATGAGAATGTGTTTTCTTGCCCAGTAGCTGAGGAGAGCAGGAGGAATGTTTAACATCCACACATGTGATGCTCCTCAGTGGGAAGCCACAGACATTCAGCAACAATCACTTCTGTGGTCCCCTGAGGCGAAGAGGGAGATGGAGGATTGTCAGTTACTGGAGGGTTATGAAATAATGCCTTCTATATGCACAGCATGCATGAGGCAGTGTTTTTACTTTATACTGTCAACTTATGATGGAATACAAGTGTGATTACTTTAATTCTCTTACTGCAAACAAGTAATAACTCAGCTTCTGGGGAGATTAAACCTCCCCTTGTTGCAGTGTCTGTCAGTGTGGGAATCCCCGAGTCTGAAACATTTATGGAAATGAACTTTCTTGGAGGTATATTTTAAAACCTTTAACAAGGTCAAGCTGACAGACCACCGTGCTCTTTATGGACCCACCCTGCTTCACATTCACATAGATTCACATTTCACACTTGGATCTGCTCTGCCGCTCTCAGTCGGTGGGAGCTGAGCGAAAAAGTCAGGCGCTCGAGGAGAACTAGAGTCAATATGTAACAATTCTGGGCATGGCTTGGCTGCATTTAAATTGTAGTATTAAATGTGCGGTCAACAATAAAATCAGCCCTGATGAGGCTTCGATGAAGGTTTGTTTAGTGGAAGGCATAAGCTGGAATACAATAAAACGTGACACTGAGGCCTGTTTTTTGGGCATCTGGCCATCTCAGCATGAAAGCACATAAAACTTGTTGCAAAATCATGCAGTATGTTAGCTGGAAGCAGAAAGCATAATTTAACCATTATTATTATATACTGTCAAACTCTGATCTGAAAATCCAGTCACGTCTAAAAGTCCTGCCGCTTAAATATTCAACTAAATTCAGGAAATCAAATTCAAGATTATAAACATATGAACATCAAAATGACCAAAGACAGTTCGACCTGTGTTTCAGACCTAAGTGTTCGGATCACATGACTTACTGAACATGAGCTGATTGGATAGAGATCTAAACAGATTCCATTTGGCGTATAATAGCCCAAAACAAATAGACTAAAAAATAGCAGGTTGACTTGATGTCTTGGAATTGTGCAGGCAGGCTCACTGTCGAGGATGATGGGATACTTGTTGGAACTGACCCATTGTTAGCCAAAATTTGCTTCGCCTTTGTTTTTCCTGCCCAGACTAGTCAAAATGTCCACGTCCACTGCATTTGTTTTAACGTTTACTTATTGTTTCAGCCACTTGGAGGCAGCAGAAACAAAAGTTGTGAACACGGTCATTGACACCTTTCAGGCAACCTTGCTAGCAAACTGTTGCTTATTTGCAGCCATCTGTTAGTTTCAGAGCAATGTTACCATTCATGTCTCTGGTCAGATAGTGAATGTAGGTTGAATATTGACAATCTTTAATCTCCCTTTTTATTGTCTACCAATTCATAAGGGATTTTCCTGGATCTTTACAGCTAAATGATAACCAGTTAATCTTTAACCGTGTTAGTCTGCAGTAAAGCTGAACCACTGTATGAGTTATTGATTACTTGTCACCTCATGAATTAATCAGTAACTGTTTTGATAAAGGTTTAATCGGTGTGATTCATTTCTGTGAAAATTCTGTGATTGCAGCTCCTTCAATGTACATATTTTCTGGTTTCTTTCCTCCTTTCCTTTAGTAAATTAAATATCTTTGGGTTGTGGCCAAAACAAGACACTTGAAGGCGTAATTGTGAGCTGTCACAGAAACTGTGTTTTCCACTGATAACCCCTGTGCCAAGTCTAAAGCAGCTGTCTCTCTCTGTGCAAGCAGCACACTGTCCATGGCATCATTTAATCAGGACGACCACTGCAGCTCTGACTACTGGTACTCTGGCTTCTCTACACCATCTGATTATTGCTGTAACTGTGTTTTGACAAATTTTTGTTTGTCACCAGTTGGTGACCCTCAACCCCCACAGAGCGATGATAATCACATTACAGCCCACTACAGGGACATAAACCGAAGCCGACTTGGACGCACTCAGACATGGATTTGCATAAATCCAAATGGTACAATCAGTAGTTAAACGGTGTGGCTCTGTATCCTTTTTCAGCTTTGGGAAGTCTCACAATTAAATATTTCAGTTCAGTTCATCTGATAATTCTTTTCCATGTGGAGCCATAAAGTAGACATGCTCTAGTGCCCACAGTTCATTTTACAACCATGTTCATGTAATTGGGCTATTAGCTCAGTTTAGTTTCAGTGATAACAAGTTTCCTGAGAGGGGATACTCTGTTGACCAACTGAGAACTAATACAGTTGTTTAGGTGATACAGTTTTGAATCATTTGACTTTTAAATGATATTGCACATTAGTGAACTGAATTCTGTCGTGTATTATAGATGGGAAGGTCAGTAACACTTTGAAGTCTGTGTGTTCAGTCCACAGGAGGATTAGAGGGGTAGTTGGTCTGGACTGAGCATGACTTGCAGCAAAGTTTTCATGGATGTACAGTCACTAATTCATCTGTTCACTTCATCTGTGCATTGTCTCGAGCTATGAAACCACAACTTATCATTTTTACCACCTGTTGCCTCTGGACTTAATGAACAAGAAAACAAAGTGTCAGTTACTGAGTTGGAGAGGGGTTTGGTTTGGTTTCCATACGGCTAAGCTAACAAGAAGCCTTTTCACCTCCTGCTCTCCTCATGTCTAATTCTGTATATTCTTTGTATGATCACCATTTTCTTACTTTTGATGCCTGTGACTAAAGCTCACACCTTTGATATAAGGCTCATAGTACTGGCTGAGTCCCATCTGGACTGCATGTGCTTGTCATGATCTTATCGTCAGCCAGTAGGACTCTTTGTGATTTCTGGAGTCTTTACAAGATCTACATTTCACTTTTACATGTCAGTCATAAGACAGAAGAAGAAACTTGTATGGAGCTCCTTGTTCTCCTCCTACTTGCTGGCTTTCACTTCTGCTTTCTTTGCAGAGGTCAGAAAAAAACACGTGCCAAGCACAACATTAAGAATGCTGGGAAATACCTCAGTGAGACAACGGAGGACAGTTTGTCGTCCAAGACGACTTAGTGAGGAAGTGTGAGGGACTTTCTGTGGCTTGTCTGCGCATGTGGAAGTCTCACTTCCATTTGTCTCGATAACTGAGTAATCACTGTTGCATGTATTGTGTGTTACGGCCTCGTGCTGCCAGAACTCCCACTGTGTCAGGCACAATGAAACCATAATATTAGCTCTAGAGTCACATGATCGAGTGAGCATGTTGAAAACCACTGTCTGCAGATTGACCGCTCTTCCCTCCCATCCCTGCCACTTCTGGTCTCTTTTACAGAAGCACCAAAATAGCCCTCTTTGCTCTGAGGAAAACATATTTTCATGACACCAACCTAAATGGTTTCAACGCCCAGAGAAAAAGAAAAAAAAAAGAGAGATGTGAAAATGGGGAGGACTTCTGCTGGCTAATGGCTCTACTTACTTGGCCTGCAGCAAAGTTGGCAAGGTCTCTCAAGGCTATACCAACAGGAAATTGCATTAATCCAGAACTGGGCTGGAGTAATTCACTCCCTTCTTTATTTAAGGCTTTGCCAGAGTTTCTGTAGACCACCTCGGCTGTCCTGGTAGAGAAGAGCAGGAGTCGGAGGCCTCAGGGCCCGATTTAAACCTCCCCTCCATGTGCTCCCTAATTGGTTTAATGACTGTAATTATCTGCTGGGGTGCATGTTGTGCAGGGGACGATTAATGGCCTCCAAAGCATATGGAGACAGGCGGAAATTAAGAGAGGGGGGCACTGAGACAAAGAATGGCTGTGTAGAAGAACAGAGCCATAACGCTGCAGAGAGAGAAGCGTCCTGCTGGGTAAGAGAAATAGAACAATGACACAGCGCTTTAGAGGGGCTTTTCTTTATGGGATTTTGGTTTATAATGTTAAACTCACTTCTGGGGCTTGGTTCCTCTTTAGACAGAAGAAACATTTAATGAGATGGAATCTGAGGCACATATGGGCCTATACAGGATGTACCACCCATGCAGTTGAAAGGTAAAAGTGAACTTTAATGATGCTAAAGAAAACATCTGTATACAAACAGCCACCTCAGCGACTGAAAGCTGAATATGGGGCTTAGGACGCAGCGCTACTGACGCCCTGTAGGTGAAAGATTTCTGGATTTTCTTTTATTTTTTAGTATTTTTCATTAAAACTCCCAGCTTCTCAGTTGAAACACACACAAAAAAATCCTGCACAAGTTAGGGTCACGGTAGTGAAGTATCCAACTCTAAAGCTGCGACCAGTAACAAACTTAATCTGATCAACATTTGAAGAACTCTAAGTGGTTTCTATTCTCCTGTCACGTTTTTACTCTATCCATCCATCCATTATCTATACACCGCTTAATTCTCTGTAGGGTCATGGGGGCGCTGGAGTCTATCCCAGCCGACTCAGGGTGAAGCAGGGGACACCCTGGACAGGTCGCCAGTCTATCACAGGGCTACACATAGAGACAAGCAACCAAGCACACTCTCATTCACACCTACGGACAATTTAGAATCATCAATTAACCTCAGCATGTTTTTGGACTGTGGGAGGAAGACGGAGAACCCGGTGAGAACCCACGCTGCACAGGGAGAACATGCAAACTCCACACAGAAAGATCCCAGGCGTCATAACCAGGGATCTTCTAGCTGTGAGGCGACGCTGCTGACCACCGAGCCACTGTGCAGCTTACATTTTCACTCATCGTAGGTTAAGTTTTCACTGCAATATAAAGTCCTGCACCTCTATGGAGACAGCACGACCATGACTAGAAGATACAGTGTAACAAAGTTACAATACTATAAATGATAAGAAAATGTAGGTTGAATTTCTGTGGCACAAACACTTAAAGATCACCAACCAGCACATTTTGGAGTTGAGAAGTGAAGTGAGATTCAATGGATTGTTTGATCTATACAGTGTCAGAAAGTTGTGAAAAATGTTCATCACAATGTTTTTATTCAGGTATTTTGGTCAAACGACAGTTTTAAATCCAGTGTGTTACCACGAGACAAGAAAAAGTGGTAAATCCTCAGGAATAGTCAGTTATCAAAGCACTTGGATTGATTTGCTGTTCATGTAATAATTGTTACAGTGCTTTTTCACTCTATGTGTTTGAGTATTATCATTTCATTGAGAGAGGTACATTTTACTGTCAGTTGGGTCAGACTGTGTCATTTCAGATAGCAGTGTTGCTCCAACTTCTTAGATTTTGATCAGAGTTTACTTATTAGTTATTTGAGGCCCAAAGCTAAATCCTGTGAAATATTTTGGCTGAATCTGAAAAGAAAGTTCCTCCATCAGTAGATGTAATTCTGTGTATTGAGTTCTAGAATAGCAGTCCACTGTTTACACATATTTGGTTTTCAGCTTCATTTGGACCTTTCTATACATTTGTTGACTCACAACCTCAGTCAGATCCTTGGAAATGTCAAAATACACTGGTAGAAGTTTTTAGATATATCCTTCCATCAGCTGTACTCACTTTATGCTGCAGAGGGCCTCAGGAGGCTGGAGTCCATCCCAGCTGACGGAGGCGGAGAGGCGGGGTACACCCTGGACAGGTCGCCAGTCCATCGCAGGGCTTGTTTCAGGCATATCTTCCCATAAATGACAGTTGTCTTGGGCCTATCACAGTGGTTGCCACTCAACCCACTCCACTGGTCTGTCCTCCCCTTTAATCAATTGTGGATTTTTGTGGCTCCAGTAGTTTCCAACAATGGCTCTAAGGAGTAAACTCTAATCCAGCCTTCTGGAACCCGTGGATCGCATTTCAGGCATGCTTTTGTAAAATATAAAAGTCCATATAAAAACTGTGAAGAGCAAAATAAATAAACCATGAGAGAAAATAACATCTGCACACAGCTGTTTATAACTTAATACCAAGAGAGTTGAAGAATATGAGAACATCTGGCTTAAATGGAAATTTATTTTAGATGTTTCACTGTTGGTAGACAGTGACAAAAGCTTGTCTTTCTGTCCCAAATGACCTTCCAACCTGTAGGTTTTTGTAGCAGTCTTTCTCTCACTTGGCTTACTGAGATGCCCTCACCTATTTATCAACCAGCTTTGAAACAGCATCTCCGATATGTGTGCAGGCTCTTGCAAAGATGGATCTCTCATGTGTTGAGTGACATCAGCAGTGTGATTTACAGAAATATGGAGTGAATTAGCCCAGCATTTCAAAATACACAAGGAGTCTGCAGGAAGACAAGGCTTATGTCGACAGCAGCTTGTGCTACTGCTCTAAACTCCCCCTCATGTTGCCTGTGTTGACATCAAACAGGACTCAGAGCACAGTTTGGGAAATGCTTGATACCGGTAATAATTATTTGCTCCTTGCTGTCTCGTTAAACAAGTTCATTAAAGCATTTCGTTCCAGCTGCCTAGTTTGTTTTCAAATGGATTAAACCTGGAGAGGAGCTTCGGCAGCTTTCGGATACTAATCTTGGATCAGGCCATGTAAGATCTTTAGCAGAGAATGCAGTGAAAATAGGAAAATTGAGGGGCTTGAAGGAGACTTAGCAAGGAGAACAATCTGCTAAGCCCTGGAGCGCTGGTGGGAGAAACTGCAGCGGAAAGACGCAGGAAGACCAATATAGACAGAAATTGGAGGATGTGTTTTCTGGTCAGGAACCCATTGCTAAAATTAGCAAGGATGTAAATTCCTGAGCGTTGCCGGTTTTTCAAATCCGTGCATGACACTGAGAGCTGCCAGAAGAACATAAAACATAAAACAAAAAAAAATGTAAGGGCGGCGGGATAGGGAGAGGTCATACATGAGCAGTGCCATGGTAATGTTTTCCTTCTTCCTTACTTCTCTTTAAATTGACCATCGCCCTGAGAACAAAGACATCTAACAAGCCACAAGAAGGAGGGGAAAAGCTCTGAAAGCGAAAGCCGCGGCCCCCACGCTCAACAGTCCCCAGGGGGAGGCTCGGGCCCTGGACGCCAAACCTTCAACACAATCACCACACATGCTATTGTGGCCTGCAGTAAAGCTCAAATCTGCAGCTCACCCCCTCCACCTCCACCCTCACCAGCCCTCACCCTCCCCCCTGCTCTTTCTCTGTCTTTCCATGCATCCCTGTCATTTACAGCCCTAATGACAAGACACAAACTTCCACACATTCAACCCCCGCAGAGCGATGATAATCACATTACAGCCGACGACAGGGACATAAACCAAAGCCGACTTGGATGCACTCAGACGTGGATTTGCATAAATCCAAACAGTACAATCAGCAGTTAAACGGTGTGGCTCTGCTCCTCTTTTTCCATCGTGGAAGGAAGGGAGAGAAAAAAATCCACCACGCTGTGCAACGCTGAGGGAAGGGATAGATGGAGATGGAAAATAGTGGAAGACTTTCTCAGTTTACAGTCGCCACATAAAGCCAGGACTATTTCTAGGCATCCTATTGGTTTAACAGAGGCGGGAACACACAGCCAGCTGAAAGTCAAGGACGAAGCCTCATGAGAGACTTAGTGGCAGATCCAAGTTCCCATGCTTCCATGTGTTGGACTTTTTCTTGCTACTTCTCTGTTTACATGCAGATTAATTCAACAGCTAAATATTGACATTCCTCTTTGTGGTGTGGGGCTCTTATCTGAAAAATGCATTTAAGGCTTTGTCATTTACATCAATCAACAGAAAGCTGATAATGTTCAAAATGCGGGGCGCCAGGGACTTCCCTGCACAGCAAGGTCAGAGTGAGATAAGGCAAAGTGGAGTGTCAAGGTGCAGTGAGAAGTGAATGTGGGGCATGTGCGGACTTGCTGGATTCTTGTACAGTTACATTTTATTGGCATTTTGGTTCTCAGCAGGTGTGAGTCTTCAAATCTGAAAACTAAACCGATGACACATTCCAGTAGCAACACTTGACACTTATATTTGCAGTCTGGCCTGCCTGGCTACTGTCTGCCTGCTGCCATGCTGCATTCCCATGAAGGTCAGACGTTATAACATTTGTGACCCCTGCCCTCTACATGTTTCAGTGGTTCAGTGTTTGGAAAAAAAGGACATGTAGGTAATATAAAAAGTGCACTCCACTGATTTTATTTTGCTGTGACTGAACGGATCACCATCATTTTTCAGTGTTAGAACGTGGACTGAAACAGCGCGCACTCTCAGGCCTGACCCGCCAACAAAAACCTGACTAAAACCTGGCTGCATTGATCATCTTATACACACAATTTTTGTGATTACTTTGAAAATAAATGCCTTATTTCTATTATGATTGTGCCAAAAGATTAAATATTCGCCATGTGGATGATTTGTAATCCCCTGTTTTATAGTATTATAAATAGCTGTGCTGTGTTTTGACATGACATAAGCCTTCTAATGAATAGATCTATTACTCACACTAGACATTCTGGTTCATATTTCATGGCTCACTGACACTTGATGCAACACACCTTCCTTCTTGTATGATGCAGAGCTGACAATCTAATTATTAAAATCTAAACCGGGTCTTATTTCCATAGGTTCGCCCATCATTTCTGTTGGTTAGGATAATACTGTAGTCAACAAAGTATTTGCTAAGGTCTGGGAACCTGGTGGCATTGCAACAACAAAGACTGACAGGACAAGAGACAGGCGGAGTCAGACAGGCAGACAGGCAGCCAACAGCCAACAGTTCAGACAGATTATCTAAATCACTTTATTTGGAAGTAGCGGTAATCCTCCATTATGTACGACAAGTATGGCAAGTTTACCCAGGAGGAAAGTCAACGGGAAAACTGTGGTGGATGTTTACAACAGGTTTTATAAAGTACTACTGAATAGATAATGTGAATTTTAGGGCGTGATACCATCAGTGATGGTTCTAACTGCGGAGTTTTGAATGATTTGGAGCTTCGGAAGGAATGACACTGCTGTGATCAGTTTGTTAGCACCACTTTAAAAAGGACTTCAGTGCTGTGTTGAGAGAAGGTCTTGGGAGAAGGTGGGGCATCGAGGTAGCTAACTTGGCTGAATGGTTGGAATGCTGACTGTAACATCCTGGGGTTGATTCCAGCCCAGGGCCCTTCTTGCCTCGCTTTTTGTCTCCATGCAGCTATCTCTACAGTAAAAAGCTTAACAAATCATTTCTGAAATATTACAAAACTGAAAACAGGCAGTGCATGAGATGTTATTAATGTGGAGGCTGAAACAAAGTGTAGTGTGACGAACGACACCAAGACCTTTAATTAGTTAATAATTATAGCATTTGGAGGGGAGCGTGGAGCAGACAGTCATCATGAACATATTGAAGCCGTTGGTTTGGGAAAGAGAGTCTGGGAAATTTGTTAGACATCCAGATGTTGATGGCTTGGAGACAGCTGCTGAGGGGGAGAGGAGCTGTTTGGGTTTGTGGTGATGTAGATTTGGCTGTCAGTGTTAGGTGGTAGCAATGGAAGCGTACTCCACAGGTGGAGGAAATATCTGATGCACAAAAACTGTCCCAGCACTGATCTCTGAGGACACCTGGGGTTAGTCATGAGGTGAACCAGAGAAGAGTGTTTCAGTCATTTGCTTAAAGAATGAGTCTAATGAATTACCCGCTGGCCTCTTCACTGTGTGTTTGATTGTCTGGCAATTGTCTGACTGCTGTTTCTGATTTAACTGCTTTCCCACATCTCAGCCATTAACATAGTGAGTTTAGAATATTTTTAGTTTTAGCAGGAATGGGCCTTTGTCTTTCATCCAGCACATTTTAATGTAAGGCTAGAAAAGCACTCAGAAAGCACAGACCTCCTCCAAGCAGCTCATTTCACCCCATACTGGGATTTACACCCAGAAATAAACATCCCAGGATTGTTTTATCTACATTATTAGATTCCTTGACCATGAAAACATACCCTTAGCATTTGGATTCACATTGATCTCATTAATAATTATTCACCAAAACCTCTTTCTGGGTAATGGTGGTTTCTTCTGGATCCAGCTCCATAGCTGTTGATTCTACAACAGATCTGTTGGATCCTCCTGATTCAGCAGAGTCTCAGCTACATGTTGGTGTTGGCTGCATGTCTGGATCTTCATCTGTTACCTTACAGTGATGACCATTCCACAGGCCCTCCAGTTTTTCCTGTTCTGGATCGTAGTATCTGGAATTTAGCCCGGATCTGGATCAAACTTTGACATGTTGTAGAAATTAGCAGGAACTGATCCTGTATTTTTTACCAAGCAGCCTGAACAATTTTTATGGCGTTCCATGCACATATACATGCACATTGCCCTATCTCCCAATGCTAAAGAATCCTGCAACAAATTCCTGGATCCAGATGTTGATCCGGATCACCACCAAAATGTAACCATCTGTTCCTCGTCCCATGATCCACCTTTCCTGAACATTTCATCAAAATTCGTTCATAATTTTCCACGTAGAGTTGCTAACAGACAGACAAACAAAACATGACTTCCTTGGTGGAGGTAAAATTGAATAATGGCTGAAGTCTATTAGGCTGCTCTTTTTTTGATTTTGTGCATGCTGCTTCACACTGTCATGACTTACTGGGACACATGTAGAGAATGGAGCCGTTCTCAATGTTATGTTATGTTAAGTGTCATTTTTATTCTCAGGGGCTGTTCTACTTTTCTGGTTAGGGAGGCAGACTAACTGACCTCCAACGCTGCCAAAGGGTTCATGGGAGAAGAAAGTCTGGCGTCACACAGCCAGTCATTTCCCAAGGCGAGAGTAATCAAATAGCAGATCTCAGTTTGATCTGTTTTTGAGAAATACAAACATCAGGGCTCAATCTGTTTACTTTTTTAATCTCATGGTTTATTTGTTCTGTTTGATTAGAGAATATAAATCTCATAAAACATTATCAGGACATTCAGGACACTGTGTGGACATCAGATGTAATGACGCAACACATGTTTATTACAGGCTCCAACTCTGGAACTAAAAGCACCCAACAGCAGTGCAGAGATATGCAGGTGGAAGAACAAATGCTGTGGCATCATTTAGGTAATAAACAAAGCTTCCTCTACATTGATTATTTGCCTTATCACATGTAGTTTTATCATTCTACCTCTTTTTGAATTAGCCAGCATGCATTACCTTGACTATCATGTTCATATGGTTGCATTCACGTGTTCATACTTGTGCTTTCTGTGACTCTGGTCAGTTTCTTCATACGCTGCTGTGCACTGATGGATGTTACTAACTTTGTGTCTTGTCTTCTCTGTCCTCTCTTTCTGTACCTCTCTGCAGGTATTTCTGGTGCCACTGGTTCCACCAAATAGTTCACAGTTTATGTTCATGTGTTTGTTGTTTGTTTGCCTCTGCTTTCTTTTTCTCTCCGTCCTTTACCCTCACCCCAGCCAGTCGAGGCAGATGTTCGACCTCCCTGAACCTGGTTCTGCTGGAGTTCTCTTCTTTGTTTAGAGTCACTGGTTTTTCTGTCTATCATATTGAAGGTTTTTACTATTAACATTTAAGTTAGTCTGGTTTATAAGATCAATTTGCATTTTATAAATTATTATTTATATATAATGCCAACATAATTTGACAACTAGAGAGCATTTTAACTCAATGGTTGTTGTTTTAAATGTACTATATAATTACCAGTACCTTGACTTGACTGACTGAGTTTGCATTAATCATACAACAGTCTTTGCCAGACTCAGTTTAAGACTTTATTGCTCCACAAAAGCAATGCAGACAATCTCAGGTGTGAATAATTCAAGAAAAAAAAGAACATTCAAGCTTTTTTTGATTTTTATTACAAATGAGAGAGAGCAACCTCTAATTATAAACCCAGCTAAGTGTTTATCAGGATAAATAAATAAAAGTTAAAAATAAATAGACTATTAAATACAGTATAAAACAACAGGCAAAAAGGAAGGAATTGCAATGGAAGGAGTTTGCTCTTTGATGAAGGAACAAAATGTTTGGAAAGGCAGCAAAAGTAGGAGCTTTGGAAAGTGTTGGGAACTTAGAAAAATAATCAGTTTGGCAATATGGTAAAGAGTGAAATCATACAAAATGTACAAAATGTAACTGCAACCAGTAAACCAGAGCAATAACAAAAAAAATCCCTTTTCCAAAGATCGGTCTACCTGCTACAACAGAATCATAGTTACATTTGAAAACACAGTCAAAATTCAAGTAAAGGAAGGTGTATATCAGTAACACAATGATTTGCAGTCATCAATTAAGAGCACTGGGGGACACAGTCCACTTTACACTACTCACCATCAGAGAGCTGCTTCATTTAAACAGTCCGAAGCAAACTCTCGCTAATCTTACACAAAGAGGCACTTTAAAAGGTTTTTAAATGTCTGGAATGAGTCGAGCACTCAGTTATCAAAGCATTCAGCTTCATCCCATCCGCATGTCACTCAAACCAACAGAGAAATAAATGAGTAGTTGTAAAGCTTTTACAAAATCTAAAGGAGACATTGAAATTGCAAACCAAACTATTAATTAAGTATGAAATCATCAACCACAACAACTCATCATTGCATCTCTTTTTTTCCCCAGGTATGTGCAGTTTCTCCTCCCTCTTCATTGCCGGCACGCTACTGACAGCTGTACAGCATTCTAACTGAAACTCATCTCAGTTCAACAAATTCCCACTTTGACACAATTTCTTTTAAGTCACAATTGTCAGTGTAATTGCCCCTTTTTTCATGCAATTCTGAGACAAATCAAGATCACCTGATTCTTGATCCAAGTGCTACATTATAAGTTCTCATTCCCAATGTTTTTGGTAACCGCCCACAAACAAGAAAACAAAGTGAATCTGTACACAAAGAGTACCTCATATACTTTATGTCCTCTCTTTTTTTTCAAATAAACATCACTTCTAAGATTATAGCTTAATTTCTGCACAGAGCCAGCAGGAGGCTGCCAACAACACCAGGTCCATCTGTGTTTATACACCTAAGCAGCACCATCTCTTTCACTTTGGGCCAGCTCAAGCTCATCCCAGCCCTCCCGATGCTCCATCCGCATTGTTCTAAGAGGAAATGGAGCAAAGTGCCAAATAAAGAGAGACTCTGTGACATCAGCGCCAACCACAAACTGAGCCAAGGCTGGACTTCACTGCTCCCATATTGTCACACTTACTGTGCTTCCCTTGTTCGTTTGCTTCTGGATGCAACAAGCTCAGGCTGCATTTGTGTAAAGCTGAAGCCATTCCCAGAGGCGGATTGATTGTTGATTTTTATGAAGCAGGAATGGAAAATAGAAAAATAAATGCATGAGCAATTACCTGTATCTGTACAGAAGACATGGATAATAAAATACACATTTAAATATAATGAGTCTACTTGATACATCTATTGTTGTGTATTTGCTCCATTCCCTATGGATAAGATGAAGAAATCAAAAATGTACAGTAAGTCAGTCTGATTCAGTCGGCCCAAAAGGATGACACAGTTGTCTTGGTTCTGCTGATCCAAAGCCGTCCCTGCAGTGTTGCTCCAGCTCAGCTTAGAGTTCAAAGGGCTGCCTGCTGCAGTGTCTGATTTTAATGCCCTTCATTGCAAGGATCACACTGCAAACACGCTCAAGGTGCTGGTCTGGTCCTTCAAACCCAAGATGCTGTAGGCAATTCTTTTCAAATGGCCAGGCAGCCTCACCCCGATGTTCTTAATATCCCTGTAAAAGAGAGACATGACAGTAAGAGGAGCTGCACATGGATTTACACTCTGGCCCCATTCCAACACTTTTCACGCACATCCTTCCTGCCTCTGAAGCCTTGAAGTAATCACTGACTCATTCGACGTGATGAAATGCCAGCCTGGAGCTGAATCTGTTCACGTCTGGCTTGATCACCGAGCCAGCTAGGTGGGGTGCGTTCCAAGTTCGTAATCCACCAAGGTTCAATTTATCTTCAACATTAAAGGATAATACCGGGGGGGGGTTTGCTCCTCACAAGCACATGATGCAAACCTGCAGAAGCCCTGCAACGCACCAGTCCAAAGTAAAAGCCTTAATTACAGCCTTAATTACTTAACGAGGATTCTCCCTGTTGACCATGAATCACTTGTCTGGCAAGCAGAGGGTGGGTCGTAAATAACTGCTGGTTTTCCAAGAGTGCTACCAGATGCCCTGAGATGGAAACATGGGGCCACGAAAT
Source organism: Dascyllus trimaculatus (assembly GCA_024666655.1). NCBI lineage: Eukaryota > Metazoa > Chordata > Actinopteri > Pomacentridae > Dascyllus > Dascyllus trimaculatus. Next base: position 3,947,317 of record CM045452.1, on the reverse strand, counting down.
CACACCATACTGTATGACAAATACTTCAAAAGGGTTTCTCTCTGCTTTACAGTCTGCCCATCTTCCCAAGATCAGACTAACAGGCATACTATGGGAGAAAGAGATGGGGTTCTGTTGGGCTGGTCATGTGGTTAGAAAATGCTCGTCATTGTCCCAAAGTAACCTTATATTACGTTTTTTCCAAAAGGCTGAGTTTGTTTCATTAAATTGCCCTCTTAGTACAATACATCTGGGAAGATCTAATTGCCTTAAACTAGCTAAAGTTCAGAAGTAAGTCCTGAGTGCACCTCTTCAATCTTCCAAAGTACAGAGTTTTACATCCATCTATTTAAGTTCCTTAATCTCCCGTAGTTGCTCCTGCTCCACAGCCTATTCTCTCCTCCTTCTTTCCTACTTTAATGCTGAAGAAGCCACAAAAGGCCTTTGCCCTAAGCAAGCAAAACTGGTGGTTTTAGGGGCTCAAGCAAAAGTGGTGCCCAGGGCAGCGGTGGGAGTGGGTGAAGAGAGGGAAAGAAATGGAGAGAGGAAAGGAGAATAAGAACTGCAGCAACCACAAGCCACCACCACCAGCCTACTACAAATGAGCCCACTCCTCCTTCCCTCCATTACATTTTCCACCTTCAGCATTTCTCAACTTGTAACTGAGGTTGGAAATTATATTGTGCGCAAACTATTCTGTTGGCTGTAAAAAAGTAACATTTTTAGGACAGTACATATATAAGCCACGGCAGGGAAGTCCATCATAGGTTTGATGTAATATGCTGGTTTTAATTCATGACAGTAAGACCACAAAGTGTTTCTTTTCTTTGCCAGGAGCATGTGAGCAGATAAAATAAATAGTGTTTTGATGTGGTGTCACCCAAACTGACATCATGTCCCACTTACTCGTTCTTCATCTGCAGGACCTGGTCCATGGTGATGATCCCAGCGCAGCTGAAGTTCTCGCTGTACTGGCTCATCTTAATGGACTCCAGCCACTCAGACACCGACCTGAATGGAGAACCATCGGAGCCACTGGTGCTGGGCAGGCGGATGGATACACTAGTAAAGAAAAGTAGATCCAAATGATAATAATCAACAGACTTTCCCACAACAAAGGCAGATGACTGAGGACTGTAATTACCTAGCAGGAAACCAGTTGGTGATAAAAACCAGTTGGAGGAGTCAGGGCGAGAGCCGATTAAGATATCAGCATCACAGCCTTTTGTCCTTTCTCACTGTTTCAGGCTTTAATGCTCCCTCACAAAAGAGAAACTATGCATTCAAGCAGACAACCCCATACAAGAAAGCCTTGGTGTTCTTCCAACAGGAGTTCACATACATTTCTTTGATTCGCCTGGCAGGCAAGGCGTCAGCGTGTCCTAATGTTGTAAGTAGAACATGTTAAAGTTAATCCCCTTTCTCCTCACTTGACCTCAAACATCCTGCAGTTTTTTAAAACGGAAATTACTGAGGAGCTGCTTCTCAAGCTGTTTTAGGTCTTTTAAAGCCCATCCAGGTCAAGTCTTATGATGAGAGTAAAGTCGGATGAAGAAATACTGAATCAAGCCTCACATTTGACACAAACCCAAGTTTTAACAAGAGAGGGGACAATCCTCCAGTTATCACATTACTACAGAACCTCTCCGGCTATTTCCTGTCTCTGTCTTCAGGTATGTACTTGAGAAAAGCATTAAACTTGAATATTTAACCTGCCAAGTCATGCTTTTAGATACTCCTAAGTAAGTTACATCATAATTCTCTACTTTTGTGACTTAAGTCTGACTTGAGTCAAAGTCTACAGTCTTGGCTGCTGTAAAGGAGAGTGTGGTCGCCATTATATACATGAATGCTGCCTCTTCTCTCAGCTTGAGGAGCTCTTTCTGCAGTTAAGAAAAGTTTCCCGTCTAAGAAGTGACCACATGACTTTGAGTGCTTATTATGAGGGTTTTATGCTACATAAGCAGATAACATCAACCAAAAGGGAAATTAAAAGAGCCCAAAAGGAGCTGGTCGAAATGGGACTAAAAATAGCATTTATATTAGCTGTACTGCAAAGGTTTTAGTTGCAGGATTGTTTCCAAGAACTGGTTGCAGCTACTGTAGGGTCAGCACTAGAAAAATATGCATTCTAAGCACTTTGTCTGCTATGTAAATAAATCTTACCGTGGGTCAAAGTCTGCAATGGTCTTCAGGGAGTCTGGGCTCCGCAGCAACTTGTCCAGCAGGCTGACGATGTCTCCGAAGCGCGGCCTCTTAGAGCGATCCTGGAGCCAGCACTGCAGCATCAGCTGGTAAACAGCTGAGGGACAGTCCATAGGGGCTGGCAGCCTGAATGCCTCGTTGATAGCCTTCATCACCTGCAAGCAGTTCATTTGGTGACTCATTAGATGTTTGCTCAGTAGTAGGATGTTTTAAACAATGGTGCAATGGTTTGCAATGTAAAGCGTCTTTGAGCGTCTAGAAAAGCTCTATATAAAATCAATGCATCATTATTATTATTATAAACACGCAGTGAGCTGAGATCTAAAATATCTTTAAATATAAAGATTTTAATTGTGTAGACTTCTCTTCTTCAGTTCAGAACTGAAAAAGTCTATTGGATGAGAGGTGAAACGTCCTCACGATCCCTAAAGAGAAGTCTAGTGACTTTCTACTGAAGCTCCTAGGATAAGGATTTAAAGTCAGGTTGCAGAACCTCAGAGAAAAACTCCAGTCTATAACACTGAAACGTACCTCGTGGTTACTCATGTCCCAATAAGGTCTTTCACCAAAAGCCATGACCTCCCACATGACGATGCCAAAACTCCACACATCACTAGCTGAGGTGAACTTCCTGTATGCTATTGCCTCTGGAGCTGTCCAGCGAATGGGGATCTTACCTCCCTGTTCGAGAAAAACAGAGAACTGAATAAACATAAAGGCCCACAATGAAGCCTCTAAACACTCTGCTGCATCTTGCTCTTGATGCGACTGGTGTGGATCTGACTGCTTAAACAGCCACTCACACTTGTGGTGTACGTCCCCTCCGGATCGTCCTCCAGCACTCGTGACAGGCCGAAGTCAGACACTTTACACTCGAGGGTGTTGTTGACCAGGATGTTGCGGGCAGCCAGGTCGCGGTGGACGTAGCTCATGTCAGAGAGGTACTTCATGCCTGCAGCGATGCCGCGCAGCATGCCCACCAGCTGGAAGGAGGAAAACTCCCCATCATGGTCCTGATTGGAGATAAAAAGCACAAGTCTGTTTTAGTACTATGATCGAGATTTTATTAGACTCTGAAAGAAACACTAGTCTGACATAGCATCCTACAAAACCAGAATGTTCTGACTATACCTCATTCTCACACTGTGGTTTGTTTCTATTTTTTTTAAACTAATCACAATCATATCTGGCTGAGCTAAGCGAAGGATGCAGCTTTGGTGCTCCTCAAAATAGTGACAGGAGGAATTGTTTTGGTGAAAGATTTACATGCAGGGAGGCGAGAACTGTCACTCAAATGGATCATTCACTGGCAAAAAAAAGCAGGGCTGCCTTATAAACATTATCCAAATCCTCTGTAAAACTTCAAATTTCCAGTGTGTAGGCTGTTTTTCCAGAGGTGGTAGTTTTTGTTTCCCATATTGAGGGGGATTTTGAAAATAGTAACACAAAGACTACACTATACTAGACTACATAAAGGACTATACTGCATACTATACTATACAAAATGATAAAAAAAAAACATCATCAAACACTAAACTATTTCAATCAAAGTCAGTTCCTTTACAGAAATAAAACCACTCTTATTGGTGCAAATACAATATTTGAACAAATATGGTGGACTCACCCTGAGGTACCGATCCAGAGCTCCATTCTCCATGTATTCAGTCACAATCATTGCATGTTTAACTGCACGAAGAAGAAAAAATTATGTGTCTAAACTGGCCCAAAACAGGTGAGGAAAAAATGATAGGTGAGAAAATGTTTAAAAAAAAAGTAATAACTCACAGTAGTCCTTACATTTGGTGACCACCCCCTCTAGACGAATGATATTCTGGTGGGAGAACTGGCCCATGATGGAGGCCTCACTCAGGAAATCTTGCCTCTGCTTCTCTGTGTAGCCGGGCTTCAGCGTCTTGATAGCCACCGCCACCTCCTTCCTCCCTGGCACCTTCAGAATACCACGGTACACCTCACCAAACTCCCCTGCAGGAAAACAACATCAGTGGTACAACAGGCATCAGATGAATGTGCATTCGATACGTTATCTTAGTTTCTAGCTGCAGGGGTTGGCTGTGCAACAGAGTGAAAAGAAGGAAGTCACTGCGGCTGTTTTGCCTGAGGCTCTCTTACAGAGGTGTGTTCTGGCTTGGTGTTGAGAGAGACAGCCTACGTTGGGTAATTGGTGCATGGCCTGTGGTGTGGGAGCATGGGAATCAGCTGTCACATGAGGAGAATGGGGGGCACATGGTCGTGGGAACTGGGGGTTGAAAAAGGCTGCTGGATCAAAGGGTAAAGGTGGTCGCACTTGAATAAACGTATCATCGATGAAAAATCTAGGCGGTGTCGGGTAAGGTGTTTTGATATCCTGCCAAAACACTCTTTCTGCAACACTTTCTTTTGCGTAATTGTTCATGTCAGCTTGAGCCAAAACACAGAGATCCTGCGGCCAAGAGCTGCCACACAACAAAATGTCTTGACTTGTTGTGTGAGAACTCAGCCAGATAGATGCTTATCTCACTAAAGTAACCACTGTCAGTCAGCCCGTAAAACTGTGGAAAATGCACAATATAAACAGCGAATCTGGGGGATTGGAAAAATCTTTCAACGTCCCGGAGTTAAGCTCCACAGCAGATTGTCTCAGCAGGGATGTCACTCACCAGCTCCAATGACTTTCTGTTTGGTTATGTGGCTGGGGTGGATTTCAGTGGCAAACTTCAGGACAGCGATGTTGGGGTCCTCATATGTGTGTGGATCCACGTAGGTTTTCAGAGGCTTCAATTGTTCTGGCAACCAAAGAAAGAACGTGATTAAACAATAACAAATACAGTAAAATAAAGTGAATAAAGTGAGGGGCGACAGAGAATTTTTATACCTGGGCTGGAGAAGTAGGTGTCCTCTGGTCCTTGCCTGGTGTGAGAGTTTCTCTTCCTGAGTGAAAACATAAAAAACCCCCATCTGCAAATTAGTATCCGACTGAAAGAGCAAATGAGCTTGTGTGTCCGTATCATTTTGCCTGCTTTAATATCAATAGCACATAGCAACCTTTGTAACCATTTTTCTAGATGTTCTAAGGGTTTCAAAGGGATCCCGACACTGGTGCAATGCATCCATTCAAAACGAGGCGGCTCTTTGATAAAGCTCACGATAGACTGTGTTTGCCAAGCCGATTTAAAGACTGAAAGACAGACAAGCAGGCGGGAGGGAGGTGGACAGGCGGGCTACAGTGTGCTACAGTACAGGACCAGGTCACCTTTACAAAGTGCCTGTGGTCTGGTACAGAAAGAGCCAAGCGCCTCTTATCGCCAACAATGTACCACTCTGGGCTAATTTCCTTTCAAAGGCCCCAACACTCACTAGAATATAACCATTGAGCAATGACAAGGCACATTCAATGCAAATTCCTCCCTAGTGAGCACTGGGACACAGATCCAGATAAAGAGAAAGAGAAAGTTGGCTAAAGGAAGAGAGACAGGGAGAGGTGAGGAGAGAGTGAATGCAAAGGCCATTTGGAGGCCCCACAAAGGAAAGACAGAAGAATGACAGAGGAAGCCAGTGAAGGAGGGTGTATTCTGACTGATTCACAACACAGAAAGACAGGGAGGGCAGGAGAGTGCGCTGCCTACTGACCGTTTGCGCAGGAACAGGACCACGAACACGATGAGCAACATGGCCGCTCCTCCGACTGCCGCACCAAAGATTACTGCTGTGTTGTTATGAGTAAGGTGGCCTGGAAAAGAGAAGCAGGCATAGACACATATCAGAGAAGCCCCAATTACTGACCAAGCCAGTGAAACATTTTCTACATATCTCTCCACTGTACCTTCAGACAAGGTCTCAAACTGTTCCTCCATGCTGGAGCCTCCAGGGGTGCCGTCACTGCTGAGGGCCTGAACCCTGAACAGGTAGGCTGTGCCTGAGGCCAGCTCACTGATCTGTACAGAGTTCTTCTCGAGTATGCGCACAGTGTAGGTAGTCACATCCAGGTTATCATCCTGGGAGACAGAGGAAGCGAGAACAAAAGAACCAGTGTTACTGCTGAAGATAGAAACCACTATACGTTTCACTAAAATTAGGAACATTTATTTATGAGGGCAGGGAGTCGTTCCTGTAACAAAGCATGAATATGTGTGTGAGACCAGGTCTTTCTATCGTTTTATATTTCTCTGAGTAATCATTTGATAAGTAAATACAAGTCAAAGAACAGCTGTTGTTTCTATTTCATATGCTTGGTGAGTTTGTCAGATGACTTTATGAAAATAAAATCAGTAGTTGAAGGATTCAGAGAAGCAGATTGGAAATGCCTCTAAAGCAGGGGTACCTAATCCTGGTTAACATATATTCACAATCTTCTTGTTCTGTTGTCAGACAACAGAACAAGAAGATTTGCAGCAGCAAGTATCTTCATATTCTCACATTTTGTCATCATTAAAAAGGATTTTCACCATATGGGACCTTTAAATTACTCATGTATCATATTAAATAACATTTTGATGTAGATATCTGTAAATAAATTTAAACTTGTAAAGTTGCAAATGCAAATCACACATAAAGATGAACTCTTTAACTTCAAAATTTGCAGGAGAATAAACAAAAGGCACACCTTCTTACGGTAGGTAAGTTCATATCGGATGGGCCTGGATTGGAACCGTGGCCGGGGAGAAACATCCCAGGAAAGAGACAAGCTGAAGGAAGTCCTTTCAACCAGCCGCATGGTGGTAATTTTGGGAGGCTCTAAGGACACAAGGTGGAGAATGCTTAAGTAGAAACTCAAAAAATATGAAAAATACGGCCAGACTCTAGTGATGAAATCTGACAGTTCATCTCAGCTCCTGCAGCAACATTTCGACTTGCAGAGCTGTCACTACCTCACAGATAGCATCAGTCATCACTGCAGCACAGATAGCATCACAGTACTGCCTCATATCAGCTTTGCTCACCTGTGTAGTGCAGAGATGTAGTCAGAGCGCTGGTGGATGGCGGCCTATGAGCCCGAGGCATTGCCTGGCCAGCGAACAGCGACACACCACTGTGTGCCTCCACAGTAAAAGTGTAGTTGAGGTGAGCGTCCAGCTCGGTCACTGAAACCTTAGTGTCAGTCAGGCCCATGCTGGCGGGCTCATAGCGGATTTTCTCTCCACAGGGTTGGCACACAATGCCCTCGCAGCGCTGGCATTCAACACTGTAGGTGATGTCAGTTCGACCTCCAGTGTCTTCAGGTGGGCTCCAGGACAGCAGGAGTTTTCCTGCAGAGAGTTGGGTGGTGGTGGCCACAAGATCTCGTGGTGCAGAGGGAAGGCCTGATGAACGCAGAATGAGAAAGGACATGGAATGTTTAATAGAAGCAAGGAAGAACAAAATCACATGAAGGCCAAACGTGCAAAATGCCTTTATGGCCAGGCAGAAAGTCTAAAATAAGAATTAGAATTTTAAAGGAGGTGGTTTCTGATCCTTAGAACTACAGATTTGAACTCACACCTGCGTTTTGAGGTCAGTACCCTAACCCTAACCCTAATCCCAGTAACCCTAACCCTAACCCTAACCAAGACGATTTAAACCACACACTAAAACAGTACAACAAGGTCAAACATCACTGCACATCCTGAAGGGGAAAGAGTTGTTTGATAATGCCATTTCTTGTTGTCTAAATGACAGCAACACATTTGGATGTTCTTAATGCATGGTTTTTACCTGAACAGTTTCCAGTGGGGGGGTCAGTTGGGGCTCGGTAGAAGCCATCCATGCAGGGACAAAACAAAGCCCCGGAGTCCAGCTTCTGGGTGTTGGCAGGACACGGCTCACACTTGCTAGCAGATGCTGCAGCTTTAAAGAAGCCAGGCTGACATTCTGCAAACACAAAAAGACATTTGCATGAGCAGCCGCACAAGGACAATAGTGACTTCAGGCAGGATCCAGTACGACACAGTGCAAAGCCCGTTCCTCCAGATCATTCAAGCCTGTTTGGAAGAGCAGTTATACTATGAACTTTTCAACTTGTATGCAACAACAGCAAGGTTGAGTGGACACACCATTATGTCAAGGCTAAAGGTCAGATTTAGACAAGTGACAGAGGTATGGGAGGGAAACCAGTGTTGACTCTACTCATTAAAACTCTCTTCAAACAGGAGGCTGCTCAGATGAGCCCAGCCCTGAAACAAAAATGCAGACTCCCTGCCTTGCCGGCACTCCTACTCTTTACTTTTTCAACCACCAACCCCCCTCTGCTGCTGCTTTCTTACAGTGTTTCTCTCAACAAACACAACCAGTTATCCCACATTCCATGACAGTAAGTCAGTTTTCAATGCAGTAACTGAAGAGAAATAGAGACAACAAAAATCAGCAAGGCGCCAAGAAGCTGCCCAAAGCAGCATCCGTTTGCACTCAACAGCCTGCTACATTTTTTTTCGTAGACACAAATGCAGAACTTTGAAACTGTATCGCCGAGATAAGATGACACCTAATTTCACACATCCCACTCTGAACAAAGAAATGCAGGTAGAAAGTCCAGCTGCGCGTAGCGGTGTTGAAATATGAACTTAATACAGTGTGAAATTTTGGAGGGCGTGCGCAATAAAGGAGAGTGAAAATGAGACGACTCCCCTTTAACTCTGCAAGAGCATTCCAACGGCTGCTGCTCATGTCCTCACACCATCTCACATTCATTCACACACACACACACACACAGACACACACGTTCATGTATGCATTACACACATGCACCAACACCCATATGTATGCACAAAATACACATACATGTATGCAAAGCAGACTTGTGGACACATGGGCAAATCTGACATCAGAAGAGGGATTATGTCCACTGCCTGTCACCTGTTCATGTCCCTCTGCTAAGTCATTTCAGCTACACACTCACACACACACATACACACACAATTCCACACACACACATACATATGTATACACACATTTCCTTCCTTCCTTCCAAGTCGTTTGCCTGGTGTGTTTAAATAGCTCACAACAGATGTCATAAGATGTTGACAATGCAAATGAGAGCTAGCATCTAGGCCAAAGGACAACACAAGACAAAGACGCAAGTGAGAAAAGAAAGACAGACTGGAAGCAAAGAAAACTGTGGTAAAAGAGAGATCAAGCAACGCAGACAAAGACATGTGTAGCCAGAGATTGAGGTTAATGCCACTGACCGGGAGGAAGCAATGAAACATTAAGTCTTAAGCCTTGATTATACTCTGGTGCAGACGTGCACATGGACAGCTGCTGCAGGAGTCTACTTAGAGGACTGACTGTGCAGCAGGTCATATCTACGTATTCTGTGCAAGCACACTGCTGTCGAGCATGCCCATTACTGCCCTCGTAGAGTAGCCAACGCTGTGATTTTGGGCTGCACGTGGACGTGGGGAGGGGTTTGTGCAGACTCTTGAAGATTTGGTGAGATGATGAAATTTACATCACATAGACCCTGACATACTTAGAGATGCGGAGAGTATTATGCAGGCCGAAGGCAAAGACACAGTTTGGAGGCCTGATTCCAGCAGCGGCCAATTGAAAAGCAGAGCCAAGTACAAAGACAATATCAGATTCGCTGCTCGGATACAGTCCTGCTCTACGAATGCCTTTAACTGCGGTTCACATGAATGAAGTTCATCTTGAAGTGACCACATGCGCAACGTTGAAAGCACATGGCCAAATCTCCATTTAAGTCATATCAAGGGGAAGTACTCGACTGCCTGTAAGTCTCTCTTCAACTCCGCTTGTGGTTCGCCGAGTTGAAACAGAGCTGCTGTAAAAAGGTGCACATTAACTGAAGAGCATGACAAAGACGGTGGAAAGAAAAATACTCAGCATGAGAAGAATTTGCAAGTTTGTCCAATAGGCTGGCATATTACTCAATCCTCCCCTCAAGACAGCATCTCTCTTCTGTCCTGGCCAGCTGTCTCACTAACAGCTACTGCTACTCATTAACGCAAATGAAGCAAAGGAGCGACGAGGCAGAAGAGAGGTGGTATGAAGGAACAGAAGGTTTATAAAAGAAAGAGAGGAATACTGTATCCTGCTGAGGACTGAAGAAAAGAGACAGGCCAGGGCAAACTCTTGCATTGAGAAGGGGGAACAGCTGCTGCCTCAAACCCTGATTCATACCCCTACCTCTCCTCCTCGTAATCCCCAAATTCCTTCCTCCCCTCCTTTCTCTCCTCCCAGTCATCACTAAAAAGGCTCCCAGCTAACCCATTAACATTGCTATTCACCACTGACCAGCAGGCAAGGAGAATGCCATGCCATTCAAGCGCTGAAAGAAAAAACATACACACACACACAAGCATTGCAGATGGGAATAGCCGAAATGCCACATGGCAACTGAATAGAGGAGGACTAGCCTCTTTTTGGCGCTACAGTGCCGGCTGCAATGCATCGTGGTCAGGCCTGTGGAGATGATGGCCTTACACTGTGAGTTGCCTCTATAATCAAGATGCATTCCAGTGCACACCACCCAACAGGAGGCCTGTAGCAGAGCGCCTTTAGTGCAGCTTCAGTTTCAGCCCAGTTCTCCTCTATAAAGGTGAATGAGTTTGTGCATCTCGGACACATGAGTCAGAGGGACAGTAAATGTAACTGGATGACTCTCTGCCGAGGTATTTAACAAGAGGATTCCTCGACAAAAGAGAAAAGTCCAGCAAAGGAAAACTTCCTGCTTCCATGGAAAAGGTGGAGGGGGGGTTGGTTGGATTGTTGCTGGACACAACAGGAAGCAGGAAGTGTGAGGCTGACGCAGCCTTCCTTCCTAAAGCAGCCAATCAAAGAATGGAAGCAGAGTGGAGCGTGACCAAGAGGAGAACCAGCGCAGAGGCTACCACAGTCCTGAGACAGAATAATAACCCAAAAGGAAGCCAAAATGTGTTGATCCAACATGAACACGAGCACTGAACCCGTGGGTGGGGGTTGGAGGGTCCTGAGATGAATGATCTCATAAACAAATGTCTCTCAGCCTCTTCTGAGCCAAAACATTCGACAAAGTTAGACTGGCCATTTTTCCCTCCCTCTTGCTACAAAGCAAGGAACTGTTTGTCATTTGAGAGGCCCCGTGCGCCTTGAGTGGCTCTGTGTTTGTTTATTGAGAGTGAGTGCAGGGGCCTGTTACATTCTGGGAGCCCGAGTGGCTCTGGAGTGGGAGCCTCTGAGCCCCCCCAGTTCGTCGGCAGAAGTTAAGATGGATGAGATGGCGACATTGATGAATGCATGGTTGGAGAGATGGATGAATGGGTAACATGGTGGCTTGACAACAGAAATCGCCCCTAGGACTGGAGGAGTAAATGGCAGGGCCCCCCTGCCCGCCAGTCGAGTCCGGTGCTGGGCTTTTAAAAGGCAGAAAGGTCATGTCTGCCTCAGGGTACTTGTGAGTTAAACTGTACATGGCTTACAGCGAGCCAGTGGCCAAGGAAAACAAACACATGCTCGCAGTGAGGAGGAGGAAGAAGGAGAAAGGTTAAATTCAGAAGTATGGCAAGTGAACAGAAAAACATCTTGGAAAAATAAAACCAGCCACGAAATAAATACAATGTGTAGATCTTTATCAGCTCCCTAAATATAAGTGGAGGCAAGCAAGTCTTTGCTTTGTCTGCACCCTCATTTATTACACTCCCCAACCCCCTCTTTTCATGCTCGAGTTGGTCAGACCTGTAATTGCAATATGTCATGTCAGTTTGTTTGTATGCAGGGTGACAACATGTCATTAGCATTTTGGGGAACTGGGGTTGTGGTGGAACAATGGGGTCTCTGATGGGGGAGGTGAGCTGGTAACCTGAGCCAGGGGTCACTGAGGTAGAGGAGGGGAGGGCAGGGGGGGGCGGGGCAGTAAAGGTGTAGGGGCTGATGGAAGTGTGTGCATGTGCGTGGGGGGGCATTAGTCAAAAGGATTAGCTGACCAATGGAGCAGCTGTAAGGGCATTACATCTGTTTTACAATTGCACTTAGGCTTTCATCTGGGGTTGTTAACAAACACAATAAATTCCTTGATCCCCTTTCTCCTCTCACTCCCTCTGTCCACTCACTGACAGGAGGAGGGAGTGGAGTGGAATCAAGGAGACACAAAACATGCTCAAGAAGCTCTAAAGTAATGCAGATGCTTCAAAGAAACCAATCCTGGCTGACATGATCAGCCTGCATACGGCTTCCAAAGGTCACAGCTGCACAGCAGTCATGGTCATTTTGACATGTTTGTTGTCAGAGCCAGACATCCAGGTGACAAACGCAACACCACTTAACTACACCACAGAGGGCCAACAGGTTACACACTGGATGCCGACGGCCGTCTGCTTCCTGGCAAAGGGAAGTGGCCAAAAAGGGACCAAATGCACCAATAAACAAAATGACTTATCGGGCAGGACAACAAAATAGAAAGCGGCTCAGCAAGGCCGCTCAGCGCTGACCGACAATGGAAAGCCCTGAGCCAACGGGTCGGGGAGTCACCGAGGGATTAGGTGACCTCCGGTTTCCGCTGTGGGCTCGTCCTGTTAGCAGTGGAGGGTGGGTGGGTGGGAGCTGTGTTGTGCTGGGGGGGTGGGATGACTGACTGACACGGGGGAAGGAAAGTGCTGACCTCACACGCCAGCAGTACAATACAATGCGCCTCACATTGCGCTGGACACCCCCATCACAGCACACACACAGCCTGCAGGCTCAGGAATGTCACCGAGAGGAAATCTGTCCCAACTTCCCCACCAAAACCAGCACACCGCTACAGAGCCAGCAACTGCCGAGGTTCAGTTATTTCACTAATGGCATTTTTAAACTAAATCAGAAGTCAGCAAACCAAAGTTATTGAAAAAAAATCACATTTTGTTCAGAATTTGAAGCGACCAGACAGTGACTAAAGCTGCACTAATGAAAAGACAAAATGCTGCTGGTAGTGACAACCACACAAAAACCTCTCAGCTCTACAGACTGTTAAAGCCTCTTTTCACTCATTGTTTTGGTTTTCCAGGCTGCAAGCTCCACTATAAGCTGCACCATCAGCAGACAGTTCCCCAAATTTGAACACCTAGAGAGAGCAAGATATTTAGACCGAGTGTATTTTCATCAGACAACCAGAAACCAAACTGCATGTTGATGCACTAATGTGTCGGCTGAACGTGCATATGAGCCAACACCACTGTTTACAATTTACTTTGCCATAACAGCTTCTTGAGGCGATAATATGTGAGGTGCTGTGATTAACCATCTGAACCTCGAACTGTTTCTGGGTGTTGCTGACTCCTCTCATATCTTTTATTCATTGTGTTCACTGCAATATAAAGTCCTGCACCTCTGCACCACAGTACAATCATGGCTTCAATTACAGAGAATTCAAAAGACGTCTATGACATAATGGCATAAATCATTCAAAATTAAAAAACTAATACGAGGGTTCAATTTCATTTATTGATAATTGACAATTTTTTTAAAAATAAAAACCTGGAATCAACCTATATATCATTTTCCAAGTGCCTCCAGGTGTTACCAATGCTGGGGAAAATGGTGGCTCCACACACCGTAGATATTTTCCTTCTAACATTTTTCATTTGTTTCCTTATGTGTCTCCTATCTGCTCTTTGTAAACAGCTTGCAGTTCAGCCCAGTTCAGCTAAAAAGCTACTGAGATTTTGTCACGTGACTCTTTTGGCTGCAGCTGGGTCACTACTGGCTTCATGGTTGTAGCGAGGACCACATCATTTTTTGTTCTGGTTTCTGAAAACACTTCATGTTTGGTGGATTTTTATATGAAACCCATTTAACAGAGGTTCTTTTACCACAGGATTCTGGTTTTACAATTTCTGGCTGGTAAATATTGTAAGTTCTTTAAAGATAGCATGTCTGTCAGACCTTCCAGCGGGTCCTGGTGCTCAAAAGTCTAAATGGGCTAAAAGCAGAATCAATTAATGCAGCTTTAAATGAATTTTGTGCTAAGAGTTAATATGCCTGGCTGTATGCTGTCATCTGTCACGGTTTCTTTTCTGTGGTTCGTGCTACATGCTGGGTGCATGTTAACATTTTGGCGTTCATTGCAAACAGTTCAGCAAAAACAGACACACTACACCATAAGGAAACAAATCAGATATAATAGCCGATACAGTGGGTTCTGTGCATTCGAACACGGCTCACACTGTTCACACTTTTTACACCACAATGGAACAATTTCCAGGAACATGCATTTACAAGTCACTGGGCTCATGAGATCTCCCCACTGCTACATTTTCATTTTCATCTTGTTTGCAGTACTTGCCAGCGTACTGTTCGCTACAAATGTGGCCCAACAAGACAGTGCATGACGCCACTTGAAAGCGCCTTCAGAGTCCCCCCCATTATCTAACCAACTCCCTCAAGTTCAGCCCGCCAGGCAGACGTTACCTTGGCGTGAGATCTGAGAAAGCCACAAACTCAAAGTAATCACTGTGGCTTTCAAGAGCCAAGAAGGAAAAAGAGAGTTTCTATCCAGGCTGTTCGTCTAAATGAGCAGCACTGTCCGACGAACTTAACGTGTGTTTTTTCTCTGGGATTGGCTACAGGGAGCAGGAGTCAAGGAAATTTGGTAGAGCAGAAAATTTCCATGTGGGGATTATCCCGCCGGAGTGAGATGATTCCATTATGTGAAATCCACCTTAATCCGACCAAATGAAATCCCTTCGAGGACGGGGAGTGGTGCCGTGTTCACATCTCTTTGTACATTCACCATCAGATAACGCAAAATTGCAAAAGACCTTGGTCTTAAAAGGTTCAGGGTGATTATAATGAACCAGCTGGCTCCAGGTACAAGCACATTTAAAGACTGACTGTTGGCCAGGAAACACTGGATTTGTGGCATTTTGGAAGGTGAATTTAAAAGGGAACAATCGGCAGCCGAAATCCTAACTTCTTTTATAATGTTCATCAACAAAAGCACAGTCTGACAGCTCGCGTTAACATTTTACCTCCACTCAGTGTTTATGCTTTAACCACTGTGAACAGCACCGATTATCGTCACTGAAAACTCTCTGATTGGCAGCATTGTTCTAATTTACCCTCTATTTATCTTCACGAGTCAGTCGTGGAGAAATGTATTTATCGTCGAGTAGGACAAGAACCGTACAGTCTAAATAGTCCCATCAGGGCCGTGTGAAACGGGATGTTTAAACTCTATCGGTGTCATATTCATGGCCTGCACTCCAGCCAAAAATAACAGTCGCCCTGTGATTTCACGGGCAACATGAACACAACACGAGAAGGAAAAACTTTTTGTTTGTCTGTCAGTTTGTTGTTCTTGGGACAGCTTGCGCAACACAGTGCGTCTCTGGAGTAAACTGCATACATTACTGCACAATCTGTTGAGATAAGAAACTTTCAAATAAATACAAGATGAGAGGCGGAAAATTGAGGCTAAAATAGAGACGCTTCTGAGACAGCGAGGATGTGGGGAGTTAGGTAGAGGACGGCACAAGGGATTGCACAAAGGGAAAAGAGCAAGCAGAACCAGTAGTTACTTCACTTAAAAAGCCCAAACACACCCAAGTCAATTACTACCCGTACAAATCACTCACCACAGCATGCAGGCACACTACGTCTTAGTCACCAACTGTTTGTTACATCAGCTGAGGATGAGCTTGGAGACACACAGGGAAGGAAGGAGGGGGAGCGAAAATAGTTTACTGGAACCTCTTTGGCGAGAGGTGTAATAACTTTACTGGAACTCAGTGGACAGTTGTTCCACCGAGATGCCGTTTCCTCCAAGACACCACCAAAACTGCCCTCAGCGGTGCAAATATTCCACATTGTGTCTCCCTTTTCATAAAGAGCCTTGTGTTGACCATAGCGTGGGATTAAGCCCTATTTGTCGAGGCTTTAGAGCGGCTGATGAGGTGTGGACTGGGACAGTTAAACACAAACCCAAGCAGCAGCCAGGGCAGCCCAGGATCCTTTGAGAGGTGACACATGGTATTCATTGTGTGGGATTATGGGTAAGGAGGGTAGCAAAGGGAAAACTGTGTCAGTGACAACAGTGAGTCATTAGTGGAAATGCCAGCCAGATATGCCAAAAAGTTTTTTAAAAAATCCAGAAAAAAAACATTTGTTCGCAAACCATCCCGATCTAAAGCAGATACCAAATGGAAATAAAATGTTTACTACTCAGATTAAAGTTTTTAAAACATTTATAAATGCCCATTGGTGTAGCAAGGAAAGAAGAGGAAGCGCAATGAAAATGTCCAAACAGAACTAATTAACTGGACTAAAAAATGAGTAAAAATCACAAAGTCTTCTTTAGGCCTTCATCAATCTTGTGAGCACTGAGACTGTATATAAATCCTGAGAGCATTTATCACCGCGCTTACACTGTTTCTGATCCGCTGTATGATTGATGTTGTATTTTGAGAGGCAACATAATTCTCCTTTACAGGAATCTGTAATGCTTTCACAAACAACAAAAGCCCATTTTGTGCCTCGCTACCACTGACTGATATGATTTACAACCAGTTAGTTCATAAACTGCTCTGAACACTCTGGACGGTCTCCACAGCACCGACGTGCTCTATCTTTGGAGTTTATTTGTCCGATTCTGTAGTGAGCATGACGGCCACCGAGGGAAAGCGCCACACGCCACATACAGAAACCTCAACAGAGACTTGACGGAAAAAAAGATCCCATAGAAATAGAGTTTGACGGACGAGTGATCTCTAAGCCAAAAATACCACCGCGGTGAGAGCTGATGAAGAGACGGAGACAAAAACCAGATGAAGTCACAGATTTCTACTTTAACAGGTCCCAAAGGGTCGAGGAGTCATAAAAGTGAGTGAACACATCGCTGAACATGGAAACTTTCAACCTAAGTAAGAAAAAAAACACCACAATTGAAGTGTTGTGGTTTCTCCCCGAACAGCGCTCCATACAGGAAAGACACGGGGAGAATGATTAACTGCGTGTCTGTAGCATATTCCACTTTAAGCCCTCCGAACCATTCATCTTGGCCCCGCACTGCAACCCTGTGATTCATTTCCACCTTCATCTGCAACTGCCCTCATATATCTCCAGCCTCTCATTTGACTTCATCCTGGTAGTTTTTGGGGGTTTTTCTTTGTTTAGTTGTTTTTATGTGAGGGCTTGACCTGGATCTGCTCTCCTCCCCTGGGAATTCCACAGGTCTGGAGTAATGTTGGGAGGCTCCTCCTCAGCAAACTGATCAGGAATGTACCAACCAAGGGGGAGAGAAGGTGGAGGTGGAGGTGGAGGTGGGCTCCGCCGGCCTCACGAGGGAACACAGCACTTCATTGTTCTCCTACCTTTGCATTCCACTCCTCACCTCTGTCTGTTTTAAATTCACACCCCTCCTCTAAACACAACCTCTCGCTCTAGTATGACTTCTCTCTCATTCCTTCCTGCCTCCTTCCTAATCATCTTACCTGGCACTTTCCCGCAGTTATGAATGATGCACTGACAGAATACTTCATCACTTTGATCGGTCTGTTGCCAATGGGAGGGAACCCAAGCATGAAATCGAAGCAGACTGCATCCAAATTTACAACTACAGTCCAAGGTGTGTGTTTTAGAGTGTGATAAACTGATGCCTGTGTATGTTTCAAGCCGTGCATGTGTGTGGCTGTAACAAAGGCATCCAGGAATAGCAGCAAAGGAGGAACAGCACTCGGGGCTGATTAGAGTCTTAAGGTGTTTTGTCATGGAACAGATCTCAACAGGCCCTTGCATGCCAGCCTGCGTTGCATGTTCACATACACGGCTGCAGTCACACACCCCAAAGCTGAGGCTCTGAAAATTAGTGAGAACAGAAGGGGAAGGAGCAAGAGATGGATGCGGAGGCAGACAGCGGAGCATGCCCGGTCACAAGAGGAGGGCCTCTGCTTTCTGTGATGCTTAATATGAACAAAGTCAGAAGCTTCCTCCGGCCCCCTCCCTTTTCCTCTCATCAGCCTTAAAGATGCTAATCCATCACAGTACAGTAGCCTCGCGGTTTCTTTGATCACTTTCAGTCACTCTGACAGCCCTTCCCACAACAATAAAAGCCCTCTTTGCAGGACTTAAACATAGCTACACCATGGCTGCAAAGCCTAAGTTATGGTTGGACCACATTGCACAGTCATACCAAGATAAGAGACCAGATGATAATGAGAGAGCAGGAAATCAGTTCTGAACTATAACAAGGGGTGTGAAAGGTGAAGCGATTGGGCAAAACGCTCATTAAACAGCATTTTCACAGTTGTTCATGGCTGGGACCAAAATAAAACACTATAAAGAAGATTTGTACAAATGTTGTCCTACTAAATTAGTTTAAAAGAAGAGGTGACAAAATGAAAAATGAGCAAGTTCACTCTGGTTTTTAAAGGTTGCACGTACAATCTGAATGTGAGCTCTGAACATTTTCAAAAAATCTTTCCTAAATTGCTAAACTTGAGCTTTGTCAACACAAAAAGTGTAGCAATTTATGGAACAGGCATACTGTGCTCATACAACCCTTTACATAGAACTGTATGTAATAATATCATAGCTGAAACTCAACAGCACATCTCCTCATTTTATAGGTATCGGTTCAAGGTCAGGGATGATGCCAGGACATGCACAAGTGAGGGCCTAAGCATTCCTTCCATTGCAGTGGAGCCATGTTAGCCAAGGGGAGAATTCCACTGAACAATGATAATAACACCCATGATAAATACCCACAGTCTGCCATACAGGCCTGCTTTACAAAGTATGGCAATTAAAATAACGGCAAATAGTCCCATTAACACTCTGAACCCCAGAAACTGCCTGTGGGTTTAAAAGGCATGTTGTCTCTTTAAACATTACCAAAATCACAACATTTATCAGCCAGAAACCGTAAAAACAGGAAGAATCATCAGATCTTCAACACATTTGCTCGAACCAGATTCTGTAAAACATCTGGGGACTTTTCAGCTGAACTGCAGGCCGTGTTCACACACAGCAGAAAGGAGATGGGAATGAAAACCAGTTTAAAGTGCAAGCAGTAAAATCTTGATTGTATGTAAAATCACAATGTTTTCCAGCATTGGTAACACTTGTGGGCCTTTATAAAATGTTGCACATGTTGATTCCATGTCTTTTCATTTTTTGCAAAAGCAAAAATCAAAGAATTTCAACCTTAAGTTCTTCTCTTTGTTGCGATACGTGGCATTACAACTGAGTCAACTGCCCTGAAAACACTTCTAAGCTTTCTCTACTTCTAGCGCATGGTTGTGCCGTTTCCATGGAGATGCATGACTTTGTATTGCAGTGAAAAACGAGCCTACAGTGAGTAAAAATGTGACGAGCAAAAAAAAAAAAAAGCCTCATGAGACTTGGTAGAAATATCTTTACAAGAACCAAAGATTTAGCAAGATGCCTTTACCTTGACAACCGTCTTCAGCTTCTTCATAGCCAGGTTTGCACTGACACTGTCCCACTGGTACCACCCACTCCCCGTCCACAGTGCAGTAGATGCGAGGCAGCTCCTCACTGACGGCGTCATCCACGCATACCCCGGTCACCTGCATGAGGCCTCCACTCTCGCCTCCAGCCACAGTCTCAGGGAACAATGCAAGGCTCTTCACCGTGGCTGGGCAAGTTTTATAGTAGACCCTAACGGAGAGGAGAGCGACGCAGGCTCCAATGTCTTGAAAGGCCAAGTAGAAACCTTTTCGAGACAGGTTCTCCACCACTCGAGTCTCTTTGTTGATGCGCAGTTCATTTTTGCTGGTGATCTCATCAGGAGCTATGGTGGCCACCTTTCTAAACTGGCCCTTGCGGAAGGTGGTGCCCACATCTGCATCCGACTCGGACGTGAAGAGGTTGAAGGTTTCCTTGCAGGTTAACGAGGCTCCGTCAAATGAGTTGCAGTCACGTACAATAAACTGAAGTTCCACAAAAACCCGCGAGGCAGATGGACGCCGCTGGATGAAGGTGGTGCGAAGCCAGTTGTCCTGCTCTCGTTCTCCAACGTTGCAGACAGAGTAGGTATAGAACTGAGAGCCGTTCAGAGTCCTCTGGACGACCTCCCACTGAAAACAAAAAAACGCACAAAGGTTAGTGGTACAGTTATGGACAGCCGGGGGAGCTCCTACCGTGCTGGGCCGAGCCAGAACTATTTTAGGACGGCAAAGTAAAAGCAGCGCAGCAGCACTTCACAAGAAGGTTCCACCACTGTAAGCGGAACCTGAAAACAACAACAGCATCTATGAGGGATCCCATAGATCTTCACATTGCTTACTACTCCCTCTCAATATTCTAACTATGCTTGTGGTACAGAGAATAGAGAATTCCTCTTTATAAGCCTGTGCAGCAGAGCAAGACAGCAAACCTCAAGGCCTTCTGCTGAGAAAGCATTTCTGACATTGCAAAGATACCAAATTATTTCCAAGTCAGTCTTTCAAATTCTCTTGCTACAACTGGCACCTTCCCCAAATAGCTTTGCTGCTTACATACTAAATGCTGCCACAAATATGTTTGAAAAAAGTGACAGCAAGTTTTAACATAACCTTGGCTGACGAGGAACAACTGGTCCCCACGGGGGCAGAGGCTGTGGTTTGCTCCCTGCATGTAGCCACTGTGCTATTAATTAAAGGAATGTGCTTTGTTGGCCGAGTGTGTGGCTTTGCTTATAAACTTGGTGTACAACAGCAGAACCAACACCTCTATTAAACAGCTGGCGAAGACTTTTTATAAGGGGCCTTAAAACCTTAATATATTAATTATCATGATGGTAGTTACATGAGAAAGAGTGCACAGTAAAAATGTTTCCAACAAACCTTTAAAAATATAGCAACACCTGAAGCTTATTAGTAGGAAAAAAAAGTGAAACTTAAGTGTCAAAGGTATTATTTAAGCAGTGAAACCTCTTTGAGAATGTTGGGTGAGTCGCTGTGAAGCAAGCCTTCACATGCCTTTGAGTCATCAGCACATGAAATGAGGCTATTTACAGTGAATTTGCATGAGCCTGACTGGTCAATTACTTTGAAACCACAGTGCGGAGGAAGGCACACATGTCTCTGCTATACTGGCAAAGAGATAACCGCAGCATTTGGGTGTAATAATGTATTCTCTGGACGCATCACTAAATGTCGACATTTTCCCCTGATTTAAGGAAAAGGTAGCCCCGGCTGATTGGCTCCATCTACAACCCCTCCTCTCTAAAAAGAGGTACCACATGCTGCAAACTTTAAAAGTTAATTGCTCTCTAACATACAATTCTGGAGCTGAAGCCTTGAAACCGCAAGAAACCACAAGTATTCCCAGTTCAGAGCTAGCAGCTATTCTGTCTGCCTAAGCTTTGGTGTAGCCCAGACATGCTCTGCAGGCAACTCCTTATAGGATCCCAGGACTCCTTCTCATATCCATACCCAGGCAACCATTAGGCTCAAACTGCCAGATTTTATAGCGACCTGACATGTACGTACACACACAAGGCCCACTCAGACGCTAACCACACAAGTCAAATGGTCAAATATTTTGCACCGGAGGCTCGCAGTTGAGCCGGGCCCTTTCTGCACATTTTCCCCATGCTGCTATATCCTAAGGCAAATTCCAATAGGAAACGTGGGAGCTGGAGGAGCAGCCCGAGCAGTACTCACCCCAGGCTTGTCTCCCTGATCTAAGGGCCATGTCAGCCAGCCCAGTTCACCTCCTGTTGCTCTCATGTCCAGAAGCACCTCTGTGGAGACATGGGAACAATGTCAGTAAATGAGGACATATAGGCCTCTAAAGTCACCAGAAAAGATTGGCTTTGACTGCAGGAAATAATGTGACTTCTACATCTTATAAAACAGTACTGACATCTGGAAATGGAATGGCACTTACAAACGACAGTGAGCTTCAATTTGCTATTAAATCAAATGTAATAGAACCGTTTTTAGTTTAACACTAAGTTAAAATCAAGTTTTGTATTCGTTTATTTTATTTGCTGCATGTAATCAAACTTTGATTCACTTTGGGATCAGACTGTTAGAATCATGGGTGTGAAATGAACACAGACTGAAAAAGGTTAAAACAAAGAAAAGTAAAGATCACAAATGTCATTAAGGAGCTTCACTCAGCAGACTTTCTCCAGAATTCACCTGCTGCTGTTAGAAGCTTTAGAGGAGCGCACATGCAGTCTACACTCCCAGCTCAGTATTAACATTTAAAGAAAAGTATACGCATTCAAGCCTTTTGGTAAAAATGCCAATTTTAGACAGTACCTAAAACTGGCATTTAAGGTACGGCTACAAACGAAAGAAAGAGTTTGCTTCCTGGCTTTAAAGTTTCTTCAAGGAGGTTCCACGCATGGCACGCGTGCTCCCCTTCAGTAAAGCCCCATTCGATGTCAAACAGCTTCTAGGCAAACGCTTTGAGAGAAGACACTCACCTTCTTTAGTTTGTAACGTGATGAATATGCCGTTGATGAGTACATATGAGAATAATAAATGTCTGACTCCACCAAAGAACTCCATTTGGAAACTTTTCCTTGCTCTCTCCGCTGCTGGCTGTGGCTGGAACTCTGAGGTGCGCTGCGCTCTGCAGCTCATTCACAAACGGGGCTGCGCGTCACCGACTCCGCCCGCTGGAATGTGCATGTGAGTGTGTGTGAGTGAGTGTGCGTGTGTGTGTGTGTGTGTGTGCGTGTGTGAGTGTGTGTGTATGCTGTATATTCAGCGGTAGGGTGGAGGAGGGTGTTGTACCGCATGAGAAACTTTTGGAACATTAAGTTTGGAAATTTGGTAATTTTACGCACATTTGGAAGAAACAACACAAAAGCTTAACCTGCAGCCTGGTGCGTGTTTATTGTTGAAAGTTACTGCAACCATGTCTGTGTTTAATATTGGTCAACATAAAACCGTTTTTCTGCAGTGGGTAAAGTGAAACAGCAACTGTAGGGTTCAGGTAATGTTATCCAGGCAGTGTGGTCAATGACTGGCCCTTACAGTGACCACTATGACAAACAACAACAGCAGCAACAACAATTCTTAGCCACTGTGTCCACTTATTAAAGAAAAATCTAATGAGAAAAAATTAAAATAATAACAAGAAGAATGCACAGGTCCAGATTAGTCAGGACAATCTCCTTAATTAATAACACTGTAGTGTCTCAGCCATAATATGTATGATAGTCAGGTAAAGCTGTACTTTACATAAGTTTTTGTAAGGTTTTAATCCATAATATATAGATTATTCAGGTAAATTCTGACCATTAATAACCTCAGTTATTACGCTCAGTAGGTTAATTTGCAACACCAATCATATTTTTCTACTGGGAAGTGCTTTGGCACAACAGCTGCTGTGTAAAATGAGCTAATATAAGAATTATCATGCTGACCTGACCTGACTTGACTATTGAATTAAAACAAACAAGAAGTTATCATGTGGTTTCACTAAAGTTATGTGAAAAGTGACGCACCTTGTTGCTTCCTACTTAACTGGTGCCTTTGGTACATCCACAGAGCCCTGAGATGGCTGCTAAAATACTGCAACAAATGTGCAGAACATGTTATTGTTCATTTGGTAAAGAAGGAGGGAAGTGAAGGTTATGAATTCAGCATGTGTAGATATTAGTTGCACTATGTTATGTTTATATAGCGTCAACTCACAACACATGTCCAGGCATATTAAGGTGACAAAATAATGATAAATGTCCTACTTTCAGAAATTATTAGTCATTCTCTGACATTTCATAGACCAAAGTAAGGACGTAACAATGACGACAACCACTAAATGCAGCTTTAATCAGCGTTGTTTTGTTTTGTCTTGATAGTACATGTTTGGTATCAACTAAGCCGCCACCCTCCTTCAAAAGATTCCAGTTACCAGGGAGCACTTGAAGGCACCAAAAGGCTATCTCCAGTTTTGCCTACCTGCTACCAGGCAGAACACCAGAATCATTTACATGGAGATATTGATTTAGAATTATTTGCCACGTTGAATGGGACCAGTGTGGAGGGAAAAGGAGCGGGAGTCGCTTTTACTTGACGTCTCTTTGTTCTGAGCATCCCCGCATACAGAGGTAGAATCGTGGTGACAGGCGGAGAGAGATGTATTCATATAAGCATAATAGCAACTATGAATACCAGAATTCAAGAGTACAGCTGGCCTACTGATAGCCCGTCATAATTTATGGGAAATATCCCAAAAATGTAGCACCCTGCCAACCCCACAGATAGACACTGGTCAAGTAATGAACAAAAAAAGGTTTAGTGTATTTTTTTTAGTCCCAGGAGGGTATGTGGGAGTGGGAGAGGGGGAGCCCAGTATGAATATGGGGAATTAGGAAAAGTCCTTTACCTAGCAACTGCTGCAAGTGGAATTCACTGTCAAGCTTTATCTGGCTTGCTTTCATTGTTTGTTGCCCAGTGTTACTATGGCAAAATGTTGAGCAATGGCTATAGACGCGATAAGGAGGTGCTGTGCTTTACATCTCGCTTCCCAGTCCTTTCCTCCAGTCCTGTATATGAGTGAATGCAGTCAGAGCTCTGGCCCGAGGGTTGTACCTGCTACCTAAGGTTCTATTCCCAACTGTGTTTACCTTTGAGCACCAGGCTTGTCCCCACAATAAATGATTACAGTGCAGCGTGTCATTGATTGGACATGGGTCTCTCTCAAACACACACATGCATTGTTGTTCACACACCTGTGACGCTGACACTGCGAGAAAAGAGGTGGGCTTCCTTCTGCTGGCCGGGGCTGTGTCCCAGACCCCCACACCCTCCCTTCATCTCCCAGCCCTTCACCCTCCCCCGTGCCTTCTGGGGGCTCCAGTTTCACAAAGGCCCCCTCAAAGCACAGAAGAAGGCCGGGGCTCTTCTGTGAGCTTTTGAACCCCTAAAATCCAACCACCCGCTCTCACTCTCTCTCTCTCTCTCCCCCACAGCTGCCTTCACGCTCCCTCTCACTTCTCACACCTCGTCCTCAAGCGGAGCGCAGGAGAGCGAGGGAGGGTCTACGCAATTGAGGGTTCAGGTTTGTGGAGTTAGGAGGGAAGGAAAGTAGAGCAGGGGAAAGAAGAAACCCTTGATATGGTCCCATTTCAATGCTGATATGAAACGATAAGATGTGCCTCAGGGCCCACGTGTGCATTATCTGACCTGGTAAGACTGTTGAATATGCATTGTTCTCAGCAGTAAAAGCTACTGCAGGATGTAAACTGAGATCTAAAGTGGATTGGGGACCGTGGTTGAAGGCCGGGGGGGTGGGGATGGTGGTTGGTGAGTAGACTGAGGTAACGTGTGTGTTTTGAGGGGGGCTGCTGCCAAGCACAGGTGTAAAGCAACTACAGCAGCAGTGGTGGATAGATAAACAGCAGGGCCATTGTTCCCACACACACAAACACAGCGCAACAAGTGTGGCCCGGACCGGCATATGTGAGAGCAGGACATTGGCTCATCTGTTAGTCTGATTAACTATATAGCCTGTAAATAACCCCCCACCCCCAGTGCCTGATCCTTTTGATGCCTCCTTGTTCAGGACCTGGCATGAGAAAGTATTTCCATGTGCCTGGCCAGATTTACTGCTACCTGATAAGGAAGGGGAATTAAGAAGCAGGTCCAAGGTACATCGAGTTGTTTGCACAGATGAATTGCAAATTACCTGGAAGCTACGTTCAGCATGGACAATTCACAGTTTGAAGAGAGATAATGATCACTCTAAATTTTCATTTCTTCTACCTTGCACAAGCCTTACCTCCCAACAGCCTGGAACCACACAGCACAAAGTTATCATCAGTCACTTAGAAGCTAAAACACATGGCAGCTGGATTTTCACAAATCAATATACAAGGGAGACATCTGTGTGTTGTTTATATTATACATACAAATGTGTGTATGTGGTAATGAGCAAATGTTGGTGGTAATGTGGCCCTGGTGTGTGCATTGAGGTGAGAGGCTGGGAAGCTCGGGGGTATGTGCGACCTACGTGTTGAGTTGTAATGTAAACCGTCCATGTGTGGTTGGCCTCAGCGTGGTCATTTGTATTTCAAACAGCTAAAGAGGCCAGTGCTGAAGGGAAACATCCAGAGGCAGCTGATGCTCAGATTAATGTCTGTTCACAGTCAACATTCCACATTTAGTTTTGTATATGTTTTGTCAGTCATTTTAATACCTTCTCTTGCATCTGACACGGTAGTCCCACAGTCAGCTTCCACCAAAATCTGGTAAAAGGGGAGCATCGCTGAGTTAATATTACATTTCCATGAAGTTGGACGATCTATAACAGACTGCTTAAAAGACAAACAGTTAAAATCAAAGTTATGGTGAGGTATCCCAACCCTAGTTTCTATAGTAGGGATCAAGCTACAAAACAACTGGGTCAGTCCCATGAAGCAGCCGACAGCATCTTTGTGTTAACATCACACCACAAAGAGCAGAATTAGAGTCTGACTGCTCACCGTGCAAGAAGCACAACAGAACAGTCAACTGATGAAATGCTCACAAAGTCACTGCATCTAAAAACATGAAAGGTTATGCACAATTATACA
Organism: Dascyllus trimaculatus; assembly: GCA_024666655.1. Classification (NCBI taxonomy): domain Eukaryota; kingdom Metazoa; phylum Chordata; class Actinopteri; family Pomacentridae; genus Dascyllus; species Dascyllus trimaculatus. The sequence continues at coordinate 3,920,712 of CM045452.1, read as the reverse complement.
AATTTTCATTTGGTTTGCTTGTTTGTAACACAAAAAATAGCTCATTTAAAGAATATATAGAGACAACAGAAAAAGCATGAATGTTCTCTTTTAAGCTTGATGCTGGACCTGCCTGCTGATCAAAAGACTGAGCTCTATCTAATGGCTTTATCAGAGTATGAGTCACAAGAGCTCTCCCTTTCCTTAAGTCCATTTTATTTGAAATTAATAACTTCCTTAATTATACCAACATCTTCCCGATTTAGAAGCTTACCAGGACTTTGAACCAATTAATAACCAAACAGCCATCCCACATAACCCTCTCATCCTCCGCTTCCTTCCCTCCTCTCCTCCCTGTTAGAGCTGACTGTCCTTGGAAAGTACTGATCTAGCCGACGGGGGAAAAGGCAGAATAGTTTCACCGTTCCATTCATCCAACTCCTTATCACAACATTATCTCAGCATTCCGATGCCCTGAGCTGGAACATGCTCATATTCTCAGACGACGCCTCCTGTGTTTTTTTATTGGAGACACGGGTCAGAGTGGAGTGGCAGATGTTCCCATTTGCTCACCCAAGTAGAATGACCTGCTCCTTAAGGCACCTCCTTCCTCTCCTCCTTCCATATCGAGTGACTGCCAACCTAAAGGCCATTGTGGACGTTTAAGGAAGCGCAGAGGGAAGAGTAAAAGGAGACAGTGCTTAGAATAAAGTCGAGATGAATTCCTACAGGCTCTAAGGAGGAGGGATGTCCTCCAGGCTCTGACAGGGGCCCCCTGAGGCTGCTGAGAGCCTCCATTGAAAGCCACCTGTTGATTTGGTTCCAGATGACCCTACTGGGCTCACTGGGATCAGATGGGACAGAGAGAGGGAGGAAATGTAGAGGTGTTCGGAAGTGTGTGGTCATGTGAAAAAGTATTTCTTCCCACATCTACTAAAGGGGTGATCTCTGTTCATGGTCCAACTGCATTTTTACATGAATTCTCCTGAAGTTCAGCATCAGATCAGTTTGTATTTATATGTATAAATCAGTTGACCATATTGAAACCACTGACAGTAACTTTAATTATGCTTTATAATGACATTGTATGTCTGTAAAGACATTACTTTAAGAATCCTCACATTCCTTACCAGACGTTTTGGTGTAGCTCAGTACCTTAAGATTTAAATCAGTAAATATCCAACAGACCAGAACTGTATATTGTCTGCAGTTCATGGTGTATAATCTGAACGTTTTCAGCCTCTTTGATTGATAAACTTTACCATCAACACATCACAACATGTACTCTTCACGGAAAAAAAACCCCTCAGTATCAGACAAATAAAAGGAAGACTTCTCCAAATCAACTGAAGTAAAATATTTCAAAATCAATTTAAAATCTAAACCAGATAGATGGCGTGAGAGCCAGGCACTTCCCATCATGCCCTGAAGCTGCTCAGTCAGTGGAAAGTTACTGCGGTTCCTGTCTCCAAAAGTGGCAACTGCCTGGTATAATTCCCTGCAACACATGAGCAAGTTGGAATCAAGTCAGAAACAAATCTGACCGGCCACATTGTACTGCAATCACAGGTGATCGATTCTGTACAGACCTGTAATGTTACAGTGTTGGTTGTACATATCAAATGTGGCCAATGGGTCAAATAACCAGGTAAACATAAAAGTAACTTCCTGTTAGTCTAAATCTCTGGTTTCCAACTGATCTGAATACTTGGTTTCCAGTGTTTTTTTTCCACCTTTGCAACAAGTCAACATAAACTCGTCACAGTCATCTGCTAAAGAGAAGGCCACCTTCACAAAGAGCAGGCAGTGCAGCTCACATGAAGACATACTGCACCTCAGCAGGCTCCCAAGAAGTTGGCCAATCAGAAAAAAGTGCTTTCACAGAGACAGGAGCTGAACTGGCTTGTTTCAAACAGAGCTGAACTGGGATCAGCTTAGAATAAAAAAGGATGTTGTTATTGAAACTATGAATTTAAAGCAACTTCAATGAATTCCCAAACTAAAGACGTAAACCTGGAAATGAGCACACAGGTCCTCTTTAATGTTTGAGTCTGGTTCTTCTCTTTTATGCTGTATGTCAAAATAAAGGTCAACATTTATTTTAAGGTCATTTAAAGGTATAATGGGAGAACTGAACAGACTTAATATAATCATGCAAGCAGCTCTGTAAGGCTGTACTTACTGCTCTGTGTGAAATGTTAACATGTCATTATGAGCATGTTAACATGGTAATGCACAAAAAAAAGGCAGAGAAGAATAGATGGTAAATGAGCTGACAAAATATTGTCTTTATCTTTATTTTAGCCAATTTAAACTATTAATGATGACTAGAAGTACTCATCATACACGTAACAATAAATACTAAACTACAATAGTAGTATATTATCAGTCAGGATAGTACTGAAGGGCTCTGTTTATTTCTAGCTACAGTAGTTGTTTACAGAGGTCCTTTAAAACTCACTACAGAAATTCATTTCCATGACATTTTCATTTTCCATTTTCCATTTTTATGGCATTCAGCAGTGGTCTGTTTAAGGGCCCATTTTAATGTTCCACAAACACCCTTTTAATTTCATCTGTTCTGTTCTCTAAGCCTGGCTCTTTGCCATGTTTCAGCTTCTCCTGGGGATCCCAGTATGCTCTTATGTCCAGTGGGAACTGCTTCCAACATGCAAAACTCCAAACTCCCTTCAAGCAATCTAGATGTATTTTCACAAAGACACCCTCCACTCATCTCATTTTCTAGTTTGGACATCCCTCATTTCTTTCCTTGACCCCTCTCCTTGTGTCTTAGTCCCACCAAGGATGCTAGCAGAGGAGGTGAGGAAGAGACTCAAGGAGAGAGGAGTTAAGGAAACAGATGGTTAACAATCTCGCCTCCGTGCTATTGTTTAAAAGCAACGTCAGTGAAATGTGAAGTGTGGCTCAGCTGCATCATCTGTTTTGTGATCTGTCAGATGAGCAGAGCAGTGTTTATGATAATTTACACAACATACTGTATTCACTTATAATTTAATTCAAAACATGGCAGAATGTGACAAAATGTAAGGATGTTGTACATTTTTATTTTTATGTAACACACACAGGCTAAAGCATAAAAGAAGAATGACTCACAAATGAGTACTATAAAAATAAAATGTGACATATGTTATGATTGAGTGATATGGATTATACACAGACATTTGTTAGTCCTGATCCTGTTTGTATATTCATTATTCAGTTAGGACTGATTTGTAAATCGACTGGCACACCAGACGTCTTCAGCCTTGGTTCCCAATTCACCACAACAGTAAACATCAACTTTACTAGTGACACCAAGCTACCAGAAAACTGTGCTCTGCATCTCATCCAGGGGGTAGAGGGGTTGTCCACTGATTGCAAGGTTGGCGGTTCGATCCCCGGCCCCTCCATATGTCTAAGTGTCCTTGGGCAAGACGCTGAACCCGAAGTAGCTCCCAATGGCAGGCAGACACCTTGCATGGAAGCTCTGTCTCCACTGATGTGTGAATGTGTGTGTGTGAATGAGAAACACATTGTAAAGCGCTTTGAGTACCACCAAGGTAGAAAAGTGCGCTCTATAAGTGCAGACCATTTACCATTTACCATCCTCACATCATTTACAAAATAGCGTAACTCCATAGCTACTAGCTCACACTTACACAGACCTCCCAGTTGTTGACAGTTTGCATGAACACACTCACAGCTGGATCTGTCTAAATCTGAAGCTGCTCCTTCCGTCTAGCCAAGTGTAATCTGCAGTCAACTTGTGGAACTCGCCTCAAAAGGGGCCTCAGATGTGAAAACTGTGGTAGGTAAGTTTAAAGATCAACAGTAATATAAACACTAGTAGTTTCCTCTCCCCCCTCCGTCCACCCAGCCTGCCAGTAGCAATTAGCAGCAGGTGATTGACAACGCTGAGCACAGCTCTCAGGCTTCATTGTCGATCCCAGCTGGTCATACGCCCAAGATACTCAACTTACTCTGAAAGCAAACAGAGGACCGTTCACTCCGCCAAGATTCTGACATATTAAACTGCTTTATGTTCACACGACATGGGAATTATGGCACTCACACAAAATATCAACTTGTGAAACGTACCCACAAGAACTTTAATTTTTCAGCTAGAGTTCTCAGGCTGCTCTTTGGTTGGGCAGTCAGGAGTCATTTCAGAAATGAAACCGCGGCTTCAGTTGATGTAATTTGCTTTCTTTGTGATCCCATGAAGTCGAGCCTTACTCATAAATCTGTTACAGTTTATCTGCACTGCTGCTGAAAACTGTAAGTCTGATGCCATAAAGAGACTACAGAAGCTATATTGTGAGCCATTTTCTATTTCTACACCTCTGTTATTTTGCACTTCTATCTGTCATCACTCCTTGGTCCTGGATATGTGACAGCTTTTGGAGAAGCACCCACGATTGGCAGTGACGTCACTTCTGCAGCACCTGTCCCGGTGGCTGGATCCCACCTCCCCATGGTGGTTTCTGGTTTGCTGAGGTAGGCATGTCAGGCATGTCTAACCCTGACTCCAAGTAATGAAGGGCTGTTATGCCAATGAAAGTGTTGGGACAGCTGTGTGTGCAAGTGTGTGAGTGTGAGAGAGAGAAAGAGCCCCGAAGAATTAAGTTATTAAGAGCAAACACCAAATGAAATCACAGGATCACTTAGGTCCAATTTGAAATTCACACTCCTCTCATTTCACAGTGTGGCATTGTAACACAGCAAAATGTGAGGGCCCCTGATGGGAAATACTGGGGTAATAGAACTTTACAAATATTTAACACTGTGTTTTTATCTGATTAGAATCTAGATGAATGAAATAAAGGGATACAATGATATAATAGAGATTGCAATCAAGTAACTAAAAAACCAAGACAAGTATGGATTTGCAGGTAAAATGAATTTATTAAGTGGATTAAGTGGTTTCTTTCAGAATATTTGTGTAATGGTTAGATGTTTGAATGTTGAAAACCTGCAGGTCACATCTTGGAATGTTTTTATTAAAAGGTTCATATTTGCAGAAGATCCCCGGTTCGCGTCCCGGTTAGGACGCCTGGGATCTTTCTGTGTGGAGTTTGCATGTTCTCCCTGTGCAGCGTGGGTTTTCACCAGGTTCTCCAGCTTCCTCCCACAGTCCAAAGACATGCTGAGGTTAACTGATGATTCTTAACTGTCCGTAGGTGTGAATGAGACTGTGCTTGGTTGTCTGTCTCTATGTGTAGCCCTGTGATAGGCTGGTGACCTGTTCAGGGTGTCCCCTGCTTTTGCCCGAGTCGGCCAGGATAGTCTCCAGCGCCCCCATGACCCTACAGAGGATTAAGCGGTGTATAGATAATGAATGGATGGCTCATATTTGCAGTTATATTGAAAAGACCTTAAAATTAAATGTCCTGTTTTGCTGCTCTTTAGTCAGAATGACTTGAAACACTGGCCCACTTTCAGTTGGTGTACTTTGACAGTTCACTTTTGGTAAAGCGGGTTTGTAGATGTGTGTCTATGTGCGTGTTTCCTCACACCCAGATTGTAGTAGAGTGGACATATGTTTAAAATGTGTAATAAAAATCACATACAGTTAGGTCCATAAGTATTTGTACATTGACACAATTTTCAGCATTCCAGCTCTGTACAACACCACAATGGATTTGAAATGAAACAATCAAGATGTGCTTTAAGTGCAGACTTTGAGCTTTAATTTGAGGGTATTTACATCCAAATCAGATGAACGGTGTAGGAATTACAACACATTTTATATGTGCCTCCACCTTTTTAAGGGACCAAAAGTATTTGGACAATTGGCTACTCAGCTGTTCCATGGCCAGGTGTGTGTTATTCCCTCATTATTTCATTTACAAGGAGCAGATAAAAGGCCTGCAGTTCATTTCAAGTGTGGTATATTCATTTGGAATCTGGTGAGGTCATCTCTCAATATGAAGTCCAAAGAGCTGTCACTATCAGTGAAGCAAGCCATCATTAGGCTGAAAAATCAAAATAAACCCATCAGAGAGAAGCAAAAACATTAGGTGAGGCCAAATCAACTGTTTAGTACATTCTTAAAAAGAGAGAACGCACTGGTGAGCTCAGCAACGCCAAAAGACCTGGAAGACCACGGAAAACAAGTGTAGTGGATGACAGACGAATCCTTTCCCTCATTAAGAAAAACCCCTTCACAACAGTTGGCCACATCAAGAAAACTCTCCAGGAGGTAGGTGTATCTGTGTCCAAGTCAACAATTAAGAGAAGACTTCACCAGAGGAAATACAGAGGTTTCACCACAAGGTGTAAACCATTGGTGAGCCTCAAAAACAGGAAGGCCAGATCAGAGTTTGCCAAGAAACATCTAAAAGAGCCTGTGCAGTTCTGGAACAACATCTTATGGACAGATGAGACAAAGATCAACTTGTACCAGAATGATGGAAAGAGAAGAGTATGGAGAATGGAAGGAACTGCTCAAGATCCAAAGCATACCACCTCATCAGTGAAGCATGGTGGTGGTAGTGTAATGGCGTGGGCATGTATGGCTGCCAGTGGAACTGGATCTCTTATATTTATTGATGATGTGACTGCTGACAAGAGCAGCAGAATGAATTCTGAAGTGTTTCGGGCAATATTATCTGCTCATATTCAACCAAATGCTTCAAAACTCATTGGACGGCGCTTCACAATGCAGATGGACAATGACCCGAAGCATACTGCGAAAGCAACCAGAGAATTTTTAAAGGCAAGGAAGTGGAATGTTCTGCAATGGCCAAGTCAATCACCTGACCTGAATCCAATTGAGCAGCATTTCACTTACTGAAGACAAAACTGAAGGGAAAATGCCCAAAGAACAAGCAGGAACTGAAGACAGCTGCAGCAGAGGCCTGGCAGAGCATCACCAGGGACCAAACCCAGCGTCTGGTGATGTCCATGAGTTCCAGACTACAGGCTGTCATTGACTGCAAAGGATTTGCAACAAAGTATTAAAAAGTGACAATTTGATTTATGATTATGTTAGTTTGTCCATTTACTTTTGGTCCCTTAAAAAGGTGGAGGCACATATAAAATGTGTTGTAATTCCTACACTGTTCATCTGATTTGGATGTAAATGCCCTCAAATTAAAGCTCAAAGTCTGCACTTAAAGCACATCTTGATTGTTTCGTTTCAAATCCATTGTGGTGTTGTACAGAGCTGGAATGCTGAAAATTGTGTCAGTGTCCAAATACTTATGGACCTGACTGTATCACACTGGCCATGAGGTTAGGAGTAAAGTATTGCACTTGTGCTGTGGCGACTCTACTACAGTTGTGATTTTCTATTGGATGCAGACACTTGCACAGCTGCTCTACTACATTTCATGAACTTTTTTTGTAAATGCTTTGTTACAGTTGTTTGTGTTTATAATGAATTATATTACATTCTCATTGTGAAAGTTGCTCTTAGTGATACACTATTCCTCCCCCTCTTCCCCACTCCCAACCCAACAGGTCGAGGCAGATGGCTGCCCTCCCTGAGCCTGGTTCTGTCGGAGGTTTTCTCCTCCTCCCTATCCTCGGGTTTTTTTTGGTTCCTTCCCACCATCGCTGACTACTTGCTCATAGGGAATCCAAACACAACTTTGGATTGTTGGGTTTTCTGTTTTCTGTTCTTTCTGCTATGTAAAGCGTTATGTGATGACATGTGTTGTAAACACGTGCTAAACAAATAAAATTGAATTGAACTGTCAGAGTAATTGCGCAGCTCTGCAGTTTTCCACAGCTCCACATAGCATTTCCAGCATGCCCACCACTATACTGTTAGTTGTGTTTTCATAACACAGATGAACCATATTACTGAGGCCAACTGTCTGCTGCAGCTGTGCTCAGTGAAAACATTCAGATATATCTAGTTAATTCAGATGATTAGCATTCCTTTATCATTAGAAACAGGAATGAAAAATATTCAGTTTTATTTCTCTGTTATTGGTAATAAATCAATGAATTCCTTCATTTAACTTTTGAAAACTATGCAAAGGGTCAAAATAAATGTCCACAAAATTGGAATTTTCTGAATAACCCCACTGATGCATGCACATGTCAATGAGACCACAGGCTTTGATGCAGAGCTTCCATAACGAGCTTGCCTCCATGTAAATGGTTTCAGCATTATGTGATGTAACGTGAACCAAACTATCTGGCAGCATAAAGGACAGAAGGAAAGT